>CAHIKZ030003097.1:1075000-1277500 GCA_903632075.3 Acanthosepion pharaonis
TATGCCTCTTACACTGTAACCCTCTACTGCTAGTGGCTCTTGGGTCTTGTATAAGGTGAACAGCACTGTAATATAGCCCCTTGTGGTAGAGGCTTACAGAGTAAGAGTCACAATTTATGGGGATATGTGGTGAAGATAACGGTTGACCCTAGATTTACACAGGTTAAGATTGTAGTAATCGGGTAGCATCCTCTTGGGAGACAGTTCCACAAAGCAGCAGTTCGTGGGAAGAAGATGCTTGAGTGAAACTTTCATCTCACTAATGGAATAAAGGTAGTTTGCTACAATGTGTGTGGTCTGGTGAATCTTAGCTGTGAAGGTTAGAACTGATAGAACTAAGGAATATAGTCTGTCTGAGTACTTTCCATGGAAATAACAATAGAGCCGCAAGAAGCTTGTATCATTTTGTTTGGGAGAAATGGATTGTAAGATGGAAAATAATTTGTCAAACATAGAGACACCTTTGGACTCTATCAAGACTAGAAAAGGAAGACTGGGAAGCTCCTGAGAGTTGGAGTTGAGCATTTGCTGGACTCGTTCAAGGAACTGACCATTTTTCCTGCATCTTTAGCGATGAAACTTATGTATGAGTTCTACTTGAGGTCTGGGCTGAATTTAAGTAGATTCTAGCATGACAATTGACAAATCCAAATTTATTAGCTATATTGTCAACCTAAAGGTATGAAAAAATTAATCCTTAATTGTAAAAAGAAAGAATCTACGGTCATTAGCAAAAGGGACAGCCCAAGATGGGAGATATAAAATGGAGATGTTAGAATTAAGTACAGAAATTTTGGAAACGTTTTAACAGACATTAAAAAAAAAGAAAAGAAAGCTGAATTGCTATATAATATCTTCTTTTTCTTCTCTGTGTGCAATGTCACTTTAGCATGTTGGCAATTATGGCTCTCCACAATTTCCTCTCCTTTCCAGATTTTTATAAATTTTGTCTTTTTGTTATCTCTCCTAAATCTTGTACTGCCAAATCATTTACTTAAGGTCACTAGGTAGTTTATTCATTGATTTCCTCTGTCACTCTTGGTTTCAATCCTTCCTGTATGTATCAAATTTACTAAGTTCTCTTTTTTCTTTATGTGTCTTAGAAATTTCCACTATCTCTTCCTGATATTAAATATAAGTGTCCTTTTAGTTTTAGTTTTCTCTAAAATTTTGTTATGACTCACATGTTCAGACCATGATATTCTCAGCATCCTTCTGTAGAACCATATTTCTGTTGCTTCAAGTCTTGGCTTCATCTGTGAGGAGATTGTCTAGTATTTACTGCCATATAAGAGAACTGATATTATTTAACAGTTCAGTAGTCTTTTATTGGTTTCTAATGAATTTCTTTTGTTTCTTATTATTTTGCTTAGGTTTTGGAAGGCATCTTTCATTATCCCAATGCACCTTTAAATTTCAGTGTTGCACTTTCCATCCTCTGTTAAAACATGTTCCAGATATTTAAATTATTGTACTTGTTTGATTTTGGTAAATTTTATTGTTGTGTTGTCCCTTTTGCTAACAACCATGCCTTCTGTTTTCTTGCAATTGATGCTTAGTCCTTTCTTCTTGTTTTCCTTTTCAACTTGTAGTTTCCTTTCTGTGTCTTCTATCTTCTATAATAAAATATATAATTCTATATTCTGTGATATCATAGATGAAGTGGAGACTTGAGGCAACAGAGATGTAGTATTTCTACAGAAGAATGTTGAGAATTACCTGGATGGAACATGTAACAAAATTTTATTGCAAGTGGGAATGAAAAATACACTTATTATTTGGATCAGAGGAATTTCTGTGGTGTATAGTGTTGAAAGAGATTTTGGAGAATATACCATTCACAGTATATTTTGAAGACAGAAGTGACCAAAGGAAGCAGTGAACCACTAACCTAACAAACTTGAAAAGGGATGGCTGAACATGTGCTAGAAAGTATAGTCAGGGATCAAACACTAATTAGAACTCTAAAGGATAGGAAGTTGTGGAAAAATGATCTTTCACCGCCTACAGGGACATGGCCTATAAAAGAAAGCGAACAGAATTAATAATGACAATTTAAAGAAAAGTAATACAGTGTGTGGCAGAAATATCTCCCACATATGAACATAGATAAACGCACCATTGTGAATAACGTTTTACCATATATATCTGCTGCACCCTATATGTTAATAAATCCTGCTGAGAATGTACGAGGGATACAATTTATGTACCATCCTTTATGTAAGATATCTTTTAAGTCCCAGTTGTTATTGCTGTAGTGCTTTTTGTAAGTCTAAGCAGCAGTTTGCTCTTGGCGCCAAATTTAACATTGAGAAAAATGTTTGTTTATATTTTTTCAGCTGTGCAATTTCGTTATCTTTCCTATTTAGAAAGAACAGCATGAAATTCTAGTGTAACATGAGAAATGTAAAACTGAAGATGTCAAAGGAGTGATAATTTTTGTAAGACAAAGAAAAGACTACTGAACTGTTACATGATATATGAGAAAACCTTTTGGTCTAAATATGTGAGTGACAATGAATTTTTAAAGAAAATGAAAACAAAAAAGACACTTATACTTAACATCAGAAAGTGATACTTGAAATTTCTTGGGTACATAATGAGGAAAGAGGGCTTGGAAAATTTGACACACATAGGACATACTGAAGGTATGACTGACAGAAAAAAAAACACTGCATAACCTACCTAATGAGCTTGTGTAAATGGTTGGCTGAACAAGGTTTAAGAGAGGTAGTGAAAAGACAAAATTTATTAAGAGCTACAATGGACAGGAAATTGTGGAGAGCCATGACTGCCAATGTAGAGAGTGAGATAAGCCTGTAAATTCCATCTTAGAAATTGTACATTGTCTCTGTGGATCCATTTGCAAAAAAAAATTTGATCAAATTAAGGTATCAAGACAAATGTTCATCGGAGGACAAAACACATCGACTAAGATAAGTTTTCCTTTTGTCTTTATCCATATTTTCCTTTTACAGATAATATAATCATATCTAAAAATTTGCACACACACACACACACACACACACACACACACACATATATATATATATATATATATATATATATATATATATATATATATATATGTCTGATTAAACAAATTTCAAACATTATGTTTGCTTATTTTTAGCATAATCTATTCATATTCATGGATATTTTTCTGTATATTGACAAATGATGCAAGAAATGCACTGTAACAGTGAAAATGTAAAAGTACTGGGAAATAAAAGTCATTTCATTTTATTTAATCAGACATGCCTAAAAGAGAATTTGCTGTCTAAATACACACACACACACACACACACACACACACACACACACACACACACACACATATATATATATATATATATATATATATATATATTTAATCAGACATGCCTAATATATATAATATATTACATGCCATATATATATAATAATATATTTAATCAGACATGCCTAAAAAGAGAATTTGCTGTCTAAATACACACACACACACACACATATATATATATATATATATATATATATATATATATATATATATATACATATGCCTTATATAAGTCCTTTCTGCACTTCTAACCACTTCATAATGTTAGAAGGTATTACATAAGACATATATTTCATCAGAGATAACTAGAGTTGATGTATTCACTAAGTCTATTTACGCATATTAAACTGAAAGAAAAATTATCAGTGTTCTCATGGATACCTAATTTTAAATTGGAATTATTACATGTTATCCATTATGTAGGTATGTCTATTCAATATGAGATTAAGTTGGGTGTTGATGTGTAAACATTAAGGTGACATGTCATTTCCTGCAAAATGCTTCTACCTAATGTAATGTTTTGCTTATAAAAATAAACAGAAACTGGAAAGGATTTCTTCTGCCCAGAGCCCCAAAGTGTGAAGAAGCCTTTTCATTACCTCCATTATATTTCTATATAGTGAAGACATCATCCTGCAATTTGTAGCATATGCTCTCAATGGAAGTATTTTTTTTATCAATCTGCAGGATAATTTTTACTTTTTCCTAACCATAACAAAATCCATTAGACAATACAATAATGCTATATGATGCGGGCAGGAGACAGTTGTACATTTCTTCTAACCTCATCAGGTTTGTCAAAATGGTTTTCTTTTTTTCTCATCATTTCACCCCAAGCAAGGTGATAATGCCACTAAGATGCAAGGGAGTGAAAGAAACTGAGAAAAAGTTGAGAAAGGAGAGGATAATAAAAGACTGGAATTGAAGAAGACAAAAATATGATGATTAATGTGCAACTATCATAGTGTAAGTGGTTGATCATGAAACCATGGTGGTTGATTTTAATATATATATATATATATATATATATATATATGTGTGTGTATGTGTGTGTGTGTGTGTGTGTGTGTGTGTGAATGAAAAGGCAAAATGAAATCTTATCTAAAGATATTTTAATTTTGGAAGATCATAGCTGACAAGAAAGCAAGAAACTGAAAGAGAGTTCCACAGGCGAGAAGTGTGAGAGAAGAAACTATCAAAACAGAGGTTATGGATAATTCTAGCAATTTTGAGAGGAAAACAATGAGACTTAACTGCCAATCTAGTACTGCCCTTAAATATATGAAGTTGAGGTACCAGAGAGGAAAGCTCACCAGAACAATTACCATGAAATATAAATAGAAAAGACCAAGGGAAACTACATTATGGAGGTAATGGTGAGGTAACAGGGAGGGAATGACTAAAGTTGAGATATGCTGGGTCAGGACATATTCACACTACAGATTCTTCTTTGGTGTTCTGTCTAGATGCATAACAGATGCAACAGATCTAAAGTGGCAGCAGTCTTTATGCTAATAGCAACTTAGTAATTTTTAAGCATCAAAGAGGCACATAGGATATCTATGAAAGTCTAGTGCTGTAGTTTCCAATGTGGCACACATCCGATGAGGTGATAATTTGATTTTTAAGGGGGACAGTTCAAGAATAAGTTATTAACAGTGAATTTTTTTTCTAGTGAACCTGTGTGAGTATGAATGTCTGTGTTTGTGTGTGTGTGTGTGTGTGTGTGTGTGTGTGTGTGTGTGTGCAAGTTAATACATACAGTGCATTACATACAGTCAGTCAGTTATGTGCAATGTGTGATACACGTGTAGGCAATCATGTACCTTTCGATACATGACTGACGAGGCAGATTTTTTTCCTGCAGTTTACCAGTTGCCATCCAAGGCTATAGGACATGGTCTGTCCTGCTATTTGCCCATAGCTGGAGGAAGAAGAAGAGGATTCATACCTTTCCCAAGGGTATTAGAACGTAAGTGAATATAATGGATTCAACTGGAATTCGAACTCAGCTCTCTGATTCCGCAACCCAAGGCACTATCCATTACTCCATTGTATGCATACATAGAAATGTTTGCGTGCATGTATGTACATGTGTAATTACTTATGTATTGTATATAATATATATATATTTATATTATTAACACAATATTTTTATATATATTGTAAAATTCTAAAATTAAATGATAATACTTTCGCATATATAAAGTTCTCAAGGAAAATTAAATTAATGGCCTTTTAGGCTTCTCTTTATGAATAGGAGTTCACTTTTTGAATCATAAAATTTATATGTTATGAGTTGGGGGCATCAGGATGTTAGAGATCCTTAGGTGGAGAAAGGGAACAATGTTGGACATTTTTTCTACCCGACTCATACAAAGAACAGAAGTTTTAAAAGGATACACGGCTGGATATTGGATGAATATTTGTGATTTCCCGACTCAACTGATTTTTTTTCACAAAAGTATTTCGAAAAATTGAAATTTGACTCTCTCTATATATATAATTTTCTGATGAATGCATTCATACATATTTAAATATTGTTCAATAAGTCCAAATTCGCAGGTGATCTCAAAAATGATCTACAATCTGCTGTTAACTGGGAAAAGAAATAGCTTGATAATTTTAACACCTCCAAAATAAAACTTCTCTCTATTAATCATCTGAGAGAACCCCATCCTGCTTCCCATCAACATGGCAGATACTAACCTCCATAAGAGTGACTCTTTGCACCTACTTGTGCTTACATTCTCAGTTGACATGAAGTGGAAAGATTATATTGAATCAACTACTAAGAAAGTTTTACTGTATTATGTTAGAAAATTTTTCTCTCCAGAATCTACCTTGCAAATTTATAAGTCTTATCATTCATCCAGGCTTTAAATAATGCTGCCACATATTGTTCAGTGCTCTTGTTATATATTTAGAGATTCTTGATAGAATCCAAAGAAGAATTAATTATATAACTGCTCCTGACCTGGCGTCTCACTTTCAGTCACTTCCCCACCATTGTAATATAGCTTCTCTGTGCCTTTTCTATAAACACTTTCGTCATAAATCTTGGTAACTGAAGAGAGACTTGAAGCGAATCGAAGCCTCACTCAACTATTGTCAAGTACAAACACTAGAATCACTGACCAAATGACTATCTATAGGAAAGAGGAGAGAACGATTAATTCACATGATATTTAAATAGTTTACAACAACTTTCACGGTAATTGTTCAAATGAACTCTTCACTATGGTACCTTGACTTTATGAATTTAAGTGCAGTACTAGATTGGCAGCAAGGTCTCTTCAATTCTCAGTTGAATTGGCTTGATGTAAATTCGATTACACCCTGTCAATCCAGTAAGAAAAATCTTTTCTCACACTTCTCACTTGTGAAACTCTCTTCTAGCTCCATGCTTTCCAGTCAAATTTCATCTACAAAAATTTAAAAGCAGTGTTAATGGTTATCTACTGTCCCCGTGATTAATTTTCTTCTATTATTCTTGCTCCTTAATAATGTTTTTTTTCTCTTATTCTTTCACACTCAGTAACCCTTTGTGTCTTGCATGATGTGAAATGATTAAAAAAAAAAAAAACTCCATCTGTGCTTAAATGTGCATATCCAGGCATAGATATTTACACAGATTGTGTTTGTTTATACATCTATGTGTTTATAAGAAACAAATGCCAAAATATTGAAAATTCAGTATTTCTTCAATACATTATTTTTGTTATTAGCTTGATGGCAGGTTTTGTTCTTCATAGTAAATCAATAAGAAAACAAAATTATTTTGTCCAAAGATTTTATTCTAGAATAAGTTTTATCAAAAGGTTAGACAATGTTTTTTCTAATGGAAAAAGAGTAGAATGAAAAAAAAAACAAGAAAATAAATTGGTTGAATTTGAGACAAGAAATCAGAAAATACTTTAAGTACCTGAAATAAAACCATGTCAGAAATGCAGACTATGAAGTTTGTCAAGAGACCAATGCAATGAAAAAAAGACATTAAAATTGTCTTTTATACTGAAAAGTCAATCAGCATGAGTATTATATATATGTACAAAAGTTTCCAGCAAAAAACAGTTCTATAAATTTGTATTCAGACTTGTGTTTAAACAAAAGAAATCTTATTAAATAACAATATGTGCTATGATTTCTCAAATATTCAGGCCAGTGGATGAAAATAAATAAATATACTGTTTAATAAATAAAAAAAGTGTCTACTTAAATATGAATAGCCACTAAAAATAGTGTTAAGTAATGTATCAAATTAATGAATAAAAAATTCATTCCTTTCTTTGCAAATTGCTTTTTTTACATTAGGATATGAAATTGATTAGATATGTACAAGAGTCAGAAAAAAGTCTGTTTTTAAAGGCACTATTTGAATTTACTTGGACATTCACATACTCTGTAGTTGAGAGATCAAAACATGTCAGATCTAATAACATTTTCAATGAGAAATTGCCAGTTCTTGCATTACAATTTTTGTATGCTTCCTTCGAGTAACGTCCATTGCAGACATTGGCCATAGGACAACTAATCAACAGTTGAGACAATAGTGTCTGGGCATGATAAAAATCTGAGGCAATCACAGATGACACAATATTTTTTATGGACAGACAAATTTTGTCATATATCTTGTAAATAGATTCATATTACTGCACACCATTGCAAATGACCTAATCTGAGGAAAAATAAAAATTGATTACACCCTGTCAATCCAGCAGGTTTAAAACTGACTGTATGATGAAAGAAAGGAAACTAAAGCATTTGTTTCAATTAATTTACACAAGGGTGTATGTGATGGCTGTGGGAAAGGAACTGAAGTTAAAATGCCAGATTTTTCTTTGGATTTTATTAAGAATTTCTAAATGTATAGCAGAAGCAGTAAAACCATATGTGCTAGCAATATTTGAAGCCTGGATGAATGGTAGACTTATAAATATGTAAGATAGATTCAGGAGAGAAAAATTGTCTGACACAACACGGTAAACCACCTTTCTTAGCAGTTAACCTAGCCAATGATTCAGTATATTTGTAGTGGTTTGGTAAGTAGGATTGTACCTATTTTCATATGTTAAGTAGAAAAAATATAATGTATAGAATAAACTAAGAGACATGCAAGAAGTTGACTACTGACCACATGTCATAAAACAGCACAATACAACAATAATCTTTCCACTTCATGTCCGCCAAAGAAGGCACAATGAGTCACTCTCCTGGAGGTTA
This sequence comes from Acanthosepion pharaonis, assembly GCA_903632075.3. Taxonomy (NCBI): domain Eukaryota; kingdom Metazoa; phylum Mollusca; class Cephalopoda; order Sepiida; family Sepiidae; genus Acanthosepion; species Acanthosepion pharaonis. The sequence goes on from CAHIKZ030003097.1 coordinate 1,083,543, forward strand.
ATATCAGCCATGCTGACAGAAGGCAGAAAGAGGTCTCTCAGATGATTAAGAGAGAGTGTAGTATTTAGTCGGACAAACAGACCAGTACCTGACTGTATTTCAAGTTGAGTCTGTTCTTACAACTACCTTCTTTGGGTTAGTGAGTAATTTCACCCACGTATACCAAGTCCAGTCTTGTCCTATTTGCTAGATGGCTGTCGATGGCTCTCATGGGCCTATGCCCTTTGATGTATTTTTTCTTTTGTTTTCCACCTACATCACCAGCCAGAGGGGCATTCGTAGGAATGCCTGTTTAGTCACTGGCAACTCAGCCCTTGAGTGGAGCAGGTAGTACTGGATTACAGGTTACCAATCGCAGATCTTATAACCTGAACTGATCTGACCATAATGACTGGCATCTCAAATGTGACTACTGTTCAGATGTTGACATATCACAGACAGAAGAACGGTATTACACACACAAATAGAGGTAATCATTGTGATAACATCTCTTCTAACCACAACAAGAGCATTATTGAACCAAACCACTGTCAGGCTTGCAAAGGTTATAGTAGCCATGGACATGACATTCCAGGAACAAGCTCACACCAGCTAGTATGTTCAGCAAGGGATCAAAGATGCAGCACTTGCAGAAAGTCGAACCATTTTCCAAGAGTGTGCTGAGCAAAGAAGGAAGATGTGAAACTGATGAGGCTCCCATGGACAATCTCATCGCCCACATTACATTTGATCAAAAAATGAGCATATACACATCCACAAGCAGAAACCAGAGAATGGAAATAGATGTATTGGCAATCTCATTCTCACAAAATCTGGAAAACAGACAGGCTAAAAACATCCTCGGTGGCCACAGCACTACACTATAGGTCTTTCCTGATACTGGGGTCACCATATGTCTTGGGGGACCAAGGCATTTACTGAAGATGAGACTCACAATGAACAAGCTTGTCCCATCAGAAAAAATCATTCGAACCATGGGAGGCTTTACTTTTGTATATCAGGTTTGGCTGACTGTTAAATTTGTGGTTGGAGGAAAGACAACCAAACAAGCCCTCTACATATGCAAAAGGATTCAGTAGCTTTAATTTAGTAAGGTAGCCTGCATCGATGTAGGAATATTGCATGAAGATTTCCCAAACACTGTTGCCACAGTGCCAACCCAGGCTAACATTGTAATGCAATACATCCCCTTGACAGGAACACATGAAAAATTAGGCCCCAACCCCAAACCTGACAAAGGTGGGGATCAACTGCTAAATCACCCAAAAAAAACTTCCTTTTTCTGCAATGGAAAAAAACATTAGTAGGCTTAAGTATTGGCTCCTAGAGCATTTTGTCAAGACAGAATTCAAAAACGATGGTGTATTCCCATCTATATCAGGCCCTGCCACACACATTCACTTTAAAGAGGGAGCAATCTCTAAAGCCAGGCACAACCATATTCCTGCACCTTTCCACTTCAAAGAACCAGTGAGACAGGCCCTTTGGAAAGATGTCGAAAGAGGTATTATAGCTCCAGTACCTCTTGGCATGCCTACCAATTAGTATAGCACAATGGTGTTACCTGCCAAGAAGAATGGTAAACCATGGAGAACCTAAATTCACAATGTAAATGGGGGACACACCATACTGGATAACCATTCCAGTTAGCACTACATGTGCCACCTAAAACAAAAAAAAAACTGTTTTAGATGGTTGTCAATGATGATCTGCAAGTGCTGCATGTTTGACCCCATGACAGACATACTAGTTGGCAGGAGCTTGTTCCTGGAATGCCATGTTGGTGGCTACTACAACCTTTGCAAGCCTGATGGGGTTTGGCTCAATAATGCTGTTGTGGCAGTTAGAGGAGGTGTTAGCACAAAGATTACCTCTATTGGTGTGTAGAATACTGTTCTTCTGTCTGCTATATGCTATCTCAACAGTAGCCATGTCTGAGGTGCCAGTCATTGCGGTCTGGTCTGATAGTGTTTGAATGCCTCAGATATTCTGCTCAAGGGATTTCAGTATTCCAGTTTGGCCAATAGATCCATTAGGAGCACATCATTTGCTATTCCTCTGATGTCATGCTCACTGTAGGGGAATGAGAAATTGCAGTCTAGGGCTGTAGCCCTGAACAAGCTGTTGTGGTGTTGGTTCGTATTTGCCCCACCTGTTATTTGTCCGGGTTAGTGAAAAAAAAATTAGGGTGGGTGTTCATTATTGCATTCTGGACAGACTCATCAGCACACTTGTATAACTGGATGTTGCTCTGAGAAGTTGGCATGTCTGTCATTCTTTTGAAAACTTCCCAATTAATTTGAAATTTCCTGAATTGTTGGGGGGGAGTCATTTCAAAATGGAACCAGGGATGCTTGGCAGCCAGTGCTTTAGGATTGTTTCGGTGGAGAGCTCCTTTAATACAGCCCAATCCATCATCTGTAAGTTATCTTTTGTCATCTTTTCACTTGTAAATGTTGCAACATAGATTTTGGCTGAATCAGTAGAGTCCCACTTGAAGGTAGTTTTCCCAATCTTCAGGTTCCATTATGGTTCTCTGTGCCATGTAGGATTTAGTTGGATAAACAGACCAGTACTCGACTGTATTGTAAGTTGAGTCTGCTCTTACAGAGAGCAGTTTTATTTTGGAGGTTTTAAAATTAACAAGCCATTCCTTGTCCCAATTTAACAGCAAATTTTAAGCTACTTTTTAGATCAGCTGCCAATTTGATGTTATTAAAGCACTCACATTAAACATAAACATAAACTGGCTTGGAATTTACACATCAACATTGATTCTTTTTCCTGTAAAAAACTGTCTGCAGTTTTGCACATAAAGCATAAACATTTATGAAAATCAAAGGAAAATCAGTCCAATATTAAGTTATTTTATTGGTTTCATATTTGCTTATTTTCTGACAAATGCTTTCTTCTTAAGACCATTAAAAGATTAATATTTTGCTATTTAGGGCTTAGACCATTTTTATTTCTCATTTACACCTAGATCTCTCTCTTCCTCTCTTGCTCCCTCTCTCACCCTCTCTATATATATATATATATATATATATATATATATATTATAATTTTTTCATATAGACAAAAACAATTTACTCACTACAAAGATGCAACCTTGTTTCAGTGCATTTAGTTGCACATCGACTGGTGAGAGTCGAAATGGTTATGAACAATTTTGTTTGTAAGTAGGCTACTTGTGGAATGTCACTTTTTTCTATTTGAAAAAAAAAGGGTAACATTTTAAGAGGGGGCGTATATAGATAAAGAAAAGATAGAAAAGGCAAAAGGGTGACAGAGTGCAAACAATAGTGCTTGTTGAGAGCAATTTGATGAAGGATTCTTGATGTGTTAAGATGACGGCTCGATTCTGTGTCGCAATGTAAAATATTTTTAAATAAAAATATTATTAAAAAATATTATGCTCTATGTTGTATTGAGCACTTTTTTAAAAAAGTAAATGCTAAAGAACTGTGGATTCTAAATCTGTTTGTTCTTTCTCTTTATTTATATATATATATATATGTGTGTATGTGTGTAGGTCACCACGAAATGTATCTTTATGCATTAGACATCTGACAACATTCATTTTTCTCTTACATAAAACCCTTCCACCCACCTCTCCTAAAATTCTCTCTGTTAAGGTTTGATCTCTCTCCTCCTCATACTTACACTCTCTCTAAATTCTGTTTTTATTTCCAGAGTTGTTTTTTCTGTTTTCTTTTTGAATTTGTAGGTCTGATGAATTGGATCATATTTACGATTCCAATGGAATAAATTATGACCACGGAATATTAGTGTTTAAGCCTTTTTATTATATCCTTACTCTGTCCTAGACATTGAGTTCTACCTGGATTCTTCCTCTTAGAATTTTTATTCTAAAAATATACATGTATGGGTATTTATACATTTTGCATATGTATGTATATTTACCACTAATATTATCTATCTATCTATATCTATATATATCTATATATATATATATATATATATATATATATATATATTAAAGCATTAATGGATTTATTTTTAATCTGACATCCTTTTAATATTATAGTGGATACTTCTTATTTGAAATAGACGTCCCATTTTTAATAATTAACCAGTGTCCCTTACAAAGGAAAACACAGCTGCAATAGTGGCCGTAATACACACAGTTTAATAAATTAATAAATAAAAATGATGCATCGGTTTCAAATAAGCTTTTGTGATTTTGGCACTAAATTGTACCTCTTCATGCGATGGTAAGTGACTTTAACCATTGCCTGAAGAGGTACAATGTAGAGCTGAAACACAAAAGCTATTGTGTAGTGATTTCAATATATTTTTATTATGATATTTGATAATAAAATAATAATAATATATTGCTCTACTTTGTATTGTGCACTTTTTTAAAAGCTATGAACAGGGGAATTTTACTCCGTCTGTTCTTTCTCTCATTTGGATATATATATATATATATATATATATATATATATATATATATATATATATATATACAAAAAAATGTAGAGTTAATGCATGCAATATTTATGGGCAAGAGTTCTCAATATCAGAGAGAGATTATATACAAATGGACACTGAGTTCAACACCAGGGGGCAACAATCTGTTTCATGCTTAAATTCAATCTTCAGGTTATCAGTTTTTTCTAGACTATTTGTATATACTGGTCATTGGTGAAAATATATGCACTATATACAACCCAGATAATATAACATATTTTAGACAAATAAGTTAATCAACCTCTGAAAAAAAAAATAAACAAAAAATCAAAATAAATAAATAAACAAATTAAGTAAATAATAGACAAATTTACAAACTATGAATGCACACATAGACACATGTAAATGTAATAATAATTGAGAACAAATATTTAGTTAAACATTAATAAATAATGAGAAAAAGTTACATATAACTGCATTTCGATCCACAATTATTTCTACTCAATAGCTTGTATAATAATTTGAAACATAACCATTATTGGCTGCCCAATAAGTCAGAGTAATACAATGAACCTTACTACCCATAATGCACCAATGACAAGCATATATAAATAGCCAAGACAAAATGCAACATACAGCACTTTGAAGATTGCATTGAAGCATGAAACAGAATGTTGTCACTGGGTGTTGACCTCAGTGTTCACTTTCATATATATATATATATATATATATATATATATGCATACAGGTAGAGAGAGAAAGAGTGTGTGTGTGTGTGTGTACATAGGAATCAACAACTATAGTGATTGTCAGTTTCTCACCTCAATGCGATATATATAAGAGTATAAAAAAAAGTTCTCAGCTGATCCATTTGCCAAAATTCAGTATTCTGATATTTTGTTTTTGAAATACTGTTTTTATATATATATATATATATATATATATATATATATATATGTATGTATGTATGTATCTATGTATGTATGTATGAATGTATTCATATATAAGCCAGGTGGGCTTAACCGCAAATTTAAGAACATAGATAGAATTAATATATAATCCCATAAATCAAATCCTACCAACATTACTCACCTACACAAGACAGACATGCTTGCACAGGTGTTAAGGTCTCACACTTATAAACACACTCACACAAATATATGCACATACACACATCATGCACACTCTCAAAGAACTAAAAGATAACATACACTTAACGCACACATATCCCATTCCCAGCAACCAATACAACTGCCAAAATGACCAAGGAGAGAATTTTAGTCAGGAATCTCACATCCTCTATCTTAAAAACAATTTGAAAGAGGCCATTTGACCAACACAAGGACTGAACAAAATTAAAGATAAAAACAAATGAAAACTACAGATCACTTCTTTCATCAGAAAGAGTCATTCACTCCTGTAGTTCAGTGCTACTAACAAGTAGGAATTTTTTCTCCTGATGATGACCATGCTGGTTAAAACTAGTCAAGGAACCTAATTGAAATAATAAAACAAAAATATAAAATACAACCCAGTGTGTGTCTGAAAAATTTAATTTTTTAATATTTTTTATTGTTCAAAATATATATATATATATATATATATATATATATATATATATACACACACACACACACACACACACACACATGCTGGTCACTTAACCGAGGTTAGGCTTCTTGCTCAAGGCTGAACTCTTTTTTACTTTTAAAACTGTTGATTCTTCTTGGTATGGATGTGATGATATTTGATATTCTGGATGTGGCACTCTTTCAAAATCTGGGCCCATGATATTATTCTGCGATTCTGCACTTTATCCAGCATTCAAATCTCCCACTCTCCACACATCACAAATGTCCCCACTATGGAATTGAGATTTGGTCATTGTGGAGGCTACCTTAAAAGAAAACTCAAAAGAGTTTCATATTTCAAACACATTTCGCACATTGGGATGTGAGTATCACTTTTGCCTCATTTATGGCTTTCTTTTCTGATGAGTACTTTTATTCATTGTGCATACTCCCTCAATATGCAAATTCCATTCATTGTGCATACTCCCTCAAAATACAAATACCATTCATTGTGTCTACTCCCTCAAAATGCAAATTCCATTCATTGTGTATACTCCTTCAATATGCAAATTCCATTCATTGTGCATACTCCCTCAAAATACAAATAAATTGTGTCTACTCCTCAAATATGCAAATTCCATTCATTGTGTATACTCCCTCAATATGCAAATTCCATTCATTGTGCATATCCCTCAAAATAAAAATACCATTCATTGTGTCTACTCCCCTCAATATGCAAATTCCATTCATTGTGCATACTCCTCAAAATACAAAAAATACTCCCCAATTCAAATTCCATTCATTGTGTCTACTCCCTCAATATGCAAATTCCATTCATTGTGCATACTCCCTCAAAATACAAATACCATTCATTGTGTCTACTCCCTCAATATGCAAATTCCATTCATTGTGTATACTCCCTCAATATGCAAATTCCATTCATTGTGCATACTCCCTCAAAATACAAATACCATTCATTGTGTCTACTCCCTCAATATGCAAATTCCTCCATTCATTGTGCATACTCCCTCAAAATACAAATACCATTCATTGTGTCTACTCCCTCAATATGCAAATTCCATTCATTGTGTATACTCCCTCAAAGTGCAAATTCCATTCATTATGCATACTCCCTCAAATTGTTTCATCACAGAAATCCATAAGTCTTAATAAACATCAAAATAACAAAATGAATTTAACTCTTTAATTCTTAAACAGTATGAAGGTAATATTATTATTTTTATCAAATTCACCCTTTACAAGGTAATAAAGCCACTAAGACACAAGGGGTTACTGGGTGTAAAAGAATTAGAAAAGAGAAACATTATTGAGTAAAAATTTTGATGCCTTGTTGCAAAGAATGCCCAGAAATTATTCAATCAAAATGTATCAAAAGTTTAAAAGAAGTTTTAACTTAAAAAAAATTAACATTTGTTTTATTGCCAGTTTTTCTTTATTTTTTCATTATCGAAAAGAGATAAAATATCATTTTTATAGTTTTCTTATAAAATGAAAATAAAGATAAAGTTAAAAAAATGAATTTTCCTTTTTACCCATCGGCTAAGCTCCTCTGTGCAACTTTTTTTACAATGATGTTCACCCTGTACAAGGCCAAAGAGCTACTCAAGGTAGAGGGTTACAGAATAAGAGGCACATTTTATGCAGATAGGTGGGAAAGATAACAGTTAATCCTTGAATAGGTTATGATTGTAGTGATGATTTTCTAAGTGTAGCTGAAAGTATGGAGTGCCCAGTGAGGATCGAACTCACTACACTGTCTTAATTATTCTAGCGAGACTAGTTTGTGAACCATTACCCTATGTTGAGGTGCACTTAGGTTAAGATTGTAGTGATCAGAGAAGCATCCTCTTGGGAGTCGGTTGCCACAAAGCAGCGGTTTGTAGGAAGAAGCTGCTTGAGTGGGACTTATATCTCACCAAGGGAATATGAAAGGAAATGAGGGTGGTTTTGCTACAATGGGTGTGGCAGGATGGGTCTTACCCTGGTAGTGAGAAAGGGGGTGTATGGTGGAAAATAAGGATGCAGAGACACTTTTAGGCTCTATTGAGAATGGAAAAAGAAGTCTGGGCAACTCTCGCCCTGTCATCGCAGCATTAATCCATTTATGGCCTAATCTGGCTTTAATTTGACTTGTTTAAAGGTTAACAAGCATATATGACTTAACTGAATTTTCAAGTAGATTGCCATGTCTGAGTTGAATTACTTGAGCAGCTTTGGGTCAGCTGAGAACCCTATTTGAAAATGCGCACTTTTAAGGGCCTGTTATTCATCAGTCTTGTGGCCCTTTAATAATTAAGGTTTGGATCTGGTAAATGTTTGTAAACATTTCTGCTTTTGTACTGTAGGAAGGAAAAGAGAAGAATTTTGCCACCTGTTTGTCTGATTGCTTTAATGAGTATCACAGAAAAGAACTTTGAAGGAAAAAACATTGCAAAATGTTATGATATATATATATATATATATATATATATATATATATATATGTTCTTTAATGTCTTGGAAACCAGAGTTTTTTTGACATCTTGTTATTCTTTGCCTTGCTTAAATCAACTTGTGTTTTTTCTCCTTCTAAATTTCAAATTTGCCACCAAATTCAATTGTTTTTTTAAGTATTTTTTCTTTATTTACACTTTCTGCTAAGTAATCCAACTACATGTTTCACAGAGTGTTTTTATTAATTAGATTTTGTGGCCAGGAGCAGACAGAAACTTTCTAGAAAGAAAGAAAGAAAGAAAGAAAGAAAGAAAGAAAGAAAGAAAGAAAGATTTTGCAGTTAGGTGCAGACAGAGTTGAAAAGAAAGAAAAGAAAGAAAGAAAGAAAGAAAAAAGAAAAAAGAAAGAAAAAAGATTTTGCAGTTAGGTGCAGACAGAGTTGAAAAGAAAGAAAGAAAGAAAAAAGAAAAAGAAAGAAAGAAAGAAAGAAAAGAAAAAGATTTTGCAGTTAGGTGCAGACAGAGTTGAAAAAAAGAAAGAAAGAAAGAAAGAAAAGAAAGAAAGAAATATTTTGCAGTTAGGTGCAGAAAGAAAAGAAAGAAAGAAAGAAAGAGTTGAAAAAAAAGAAAGAAAGAAAGAAAGAAAGAAAAAAGAAAAAAGAAAGAAAGAAAGAAAGAAAGAAATATTTTGCAGTTAGGTGCAGACAGAGTTGAAAAAGAAAGAAAGGTTTTTTGCTAGAAAGAAAGAAAGAAAGAAAGAAAGAAAGAAAGAAAGAAAAGAAAGAAAGAAAGAAAGAAAGATTTTGCAGTTAGGTGCAGACAGAGTTGAAAAGAAAGAAAGAAAGAAAGAAAGAAAGAAAGAAAGAAAGAAAGAAATATTTTGCAGTTAGGTGCAGACAGAGTTGAAAAGAAAGAAAGAAAGAAAGAAAGAAAGAAAGAAAGAAAGAAAGAAAGAAAGAAAGAAATATTTTGCAGTTAGGTGCAGACAGAGTTGAAAAAGAAAGAAAGGTTTTGCGGCTAGAAAGAAAGAAAGAAAGAAAGAAAGAAAGAAAGAAAGAAAGAAAGAAAGAAATATTTTGCAGTTAGGTGCAGACAGAGTTGAAAAGAAAGAAAGAAAGAAAGAAAGAAAGAAAGAAAGAAAGAAAGAAAGAAAGAAAGAAAGAAATATTTTGCAGTTAGGTGCAGACAGAGTTGAAAAGAAAGAAAGAAAGAAAGAAAGAAAGAAAGAAAGAAAGAAAGAAAAAAAAGAAAGAAAGAAAAGAAAGAAAGAAATATTTTGCAGTTAGGGTGCAGACAGAGTTGAAAAAAAGAAAGAAAGAAAGAAAGAAAAAAAGAAAGAAAGAAAGAAAGAAAGAAAGAAAGAAAGATTTTGCAGTTAGGTGCAGACAGAGTTGAAAAGAAAGAAAGAAAGAAAGAAAGAAAGAAAGAAAGAAAGAAAGAAAGAAAGATTTTGAAAGACAAGAAAAGAAAGAAAGAAAAGAAAGAAAGAAAGAAAGAAAGAAAAAGAAAGACAGAGTTGAAAAGAAAGAAAGAAAGAAAGAAAAAAGAAAGAAAGAAAGAAAGAAATAAGTTAGGTGCAGACAGAGTTGAAAAAAAGAAAGAAAGAAAGAAAGAAAGAAAAAGAAAGAAAGAAAGAAAGAAATATTTTGCAGTTAGGTGCAGACAGAGTTGAAAAAGAAAGAAAGGTTTTGCGGCTAGAAAGAAAGAAAGAAAGAAAGAAAGAAAGAAAAAGAAAGAAAGAAAGAAAGAAAGAAAGTAAGATTTTGCAGTTAGGTGCAGACAGAGTTGAAAAAGAAAGAAAGAAACAAGGAAACAAAGAAACAAAGAAAGAAAGAAACAAACAAAAAACAAACAAAGATTTTGCAGTCAGGTGTAGACAGAGATGCAAAAGAAAGGAGGAAAAGAAAAGGAAAAGTCAAACAACATTAAATTGTTTTTAACACTTAGCCATACACCCACAGATAAATTTATATGTACCTGCTTTAGTGTGTGTGTACCCTGTTAAGGATTCTTTGTGTCCTTCATGCATAAAGCAAACAATGAAGTGAAAATCCAAAATATATTTTTCATTTTAGAAACTGAATAGGCTCAGTAGAAATTATAGCCACACATATTGCAGACAAACTTATCATCACAAAAAAGGGAACGGGGGGGAGAAAAAGACTTTTATTTGTGGGGGAAGCCTGGAGCTTATTGCATTTTCTGTTGAATTTAAATAGCTGTTAACCAAGGTCTGTATACCTCCCTCTCCTTTTCTCTCTCTCACACACACAGATACACACATATAAAATGAAATCTCCAAATTTCTGGAATAATGTCAGAATCTTGATATGATATAAATTGTGTTCTTCTGAACTGGCTGTCACCCAAAGACCAAAAGATTGGTCTATTCTGTTATTTAGTTCCAAAATGAAGGAAGTTAAAAAAATTCATGCCTTTTCCAAATGTATTAAGTGACTCAAATTGGTATTTAGTCCACTGATTGAAATTCTATGCTAATGACCATTACCCTACTCAGAAAATATATATATAAATAAATATAAATAACTAGACTCGTTTCGAAAAACCCTCGAATTTTTGATTTGTTAATCAAATCAATTTCGAGGAAAAAAAAGGTTTAAAAAAAGAAAGAGCTACAAACATAAACTTCTGCCGACAAAAAATCGCACAGATGCAGGTCTGAAGCCCAAAGAAAAAACCCGATATAAAGTAACAACTAACTAACAAAAGAGCTCAATACAACTGTAGAGCAGACCTAGATACACCTAATGAGCCAGACAAACCGACCTAGGTTTCACCTAAACGGATCGTCAGGGAAAGCTTTCCCTGACGATCCGTTAGGTGAAAACCTATGTAGGTTTGTCTGGCCTACTAAACTAGGTATATATATATATATATATATATATATATATATATATATATATATATATATATACAAATGTAATGAGAATGAAAAGAATATAAATTCAAACGTTCATAACATTAATTTAAAAAAAGATATATATATATATATATATATATAAAGTTATATATATATATATATATATATAAATATATATATCTACAAAGATATATATATATATATATATATATATATATATATATATATATATATATATATATAAATAAAAAAAAGAAAGAACAGTAAGATATATAATCCCGTGTTCTTATAGATATTTTTATTTTTACAAAATAATGCTCAATGTAAATTTACAGAAAAATAATTCTACATACTATAAGGGATTCTAATACATTTAATTGTTCTTAAAAAATATAGTATAACAAAAATAAAAAAATGAAAATATTTCAAATCGTAGTTAAATAAAACGTATTCTAACCTAAACACCGAAAAAATCTTTAAATATACAAATAAAAAAAATGCTGTAAGAATTTTTGCCATTAACAATAAATTTAAAAAAAAATCCAGACGACATGCATTCAACGGATGTCAGATTTCATTGAAAAATACATCCCTACACCCCTACCAATAACAGATACAATAATACAGACATAATGAACACGCAGACACCCCTTGTCCAGTTGAAGTAGATTTATCTGAAACCTTGGAAATGTGAATTATCATTTTAGCTGTGTCTTTAAAAAACCCAGTAATTTTAAAAGTTACTCCAAAATTCACTTGAGGATGAAATGGACCTAATTTCTTTAATTTAATTACAAAATTAAATTCGTAGCTTTTAGCTTCCATTTTTGAAACATGGTTAGAACTGTGTAGCGAAAAAAAACATATTTTAAATAAATCAATTTATAATATATATATATATATATATGTATGTATACATGTATGTATGTGTGTATTTTTAATCAGTATCATCCCAGGTAAGACACAAGGGGTTACAGAGTGTGGAAGAATTAGGAACAGAAACATTAATAATGAGCGGGAAGAGAAAAGAGTAATCAGGAAGACAGTAAATAGCAATTGACATTGCATTTAAATTTTTTGCAGGTTAAAGTTGGCAGGAAATCATGCAGCCAGAAGAGAGTGCCATGAGCGAGAAGTGTGAGAAAAAAAAAATGTTAGCATATATATACAAAGATGCTGAGACAAAGTGGAACATTTTATTAATGTTTTTTTTGTAACCACTTAACCTCAAGCAAGGCAGAAATGCTACTAGTATGGAGGGGGGTTACAGAGAGTGAAAGTGTGAGAAAAGACTGAGTCTAGGGAGGATTGAGGTAAGGACAATAGATGAATTGGATTCAAGAAGACAGAAGATGGCGATTGATGATGCATTTAAATTTTTGAAGAGTGTCGTTATCAAGGAAGCAAGTAAACAGTATGGAGAGAAAAGAAACTGTTGGATTAGAATTGGTGGCTGCATTTAGCTATTTCAACAGTAAAAAGGTTGGGACCTAAATACCAATCTAGTAGCACATTTAAATTCATGTAGTTGGGACATTAGGGAAAAGGGTCATCAGTTGCCATGAAAATATTTGTAGAAAAGACAGAGAGAAGCCACATCACATCAGTGAGAAAGTGACTGAAGTCGAGATGCCAAGTCAGGATCAATAATTTTACAGATCGTTCTTTGGATTTTTTCAAAAACCTCGAGGAGTACCAGACCAGCTATGGCAACAGTATTAAATGTTCGGACAAATGGTAGATTTGTCAGTGGGCATGTATATATTGTTTGGTTTGGTTTGGTTTACGGCATATCAACCTCAATGAGTCATTTAATGCTGCCAACCTATTTTTTGGGGGTAATATTTTTGTTTTGTCAAAAATCTATTTCTGTTAATATTTTTTTACCTCAAAAATGTATAGCTGGTAATATTATTTTTCAAAAACTTATAGCTGGTAATATTATTGTTTCAAAAATGTATAAGTGGTAATATTATTTTTTCGAAAATGTATAGCTGGTAATATTATTTTTCCAAAAACATATAGCTGGTAATATTATTTTTCAAAAATGTACACCCGGCAACACTATTTCAAAAAAACGTATAGCTGGTAATATTTTTTTCAAAAACGTACAGCTGGCAAGATTATTTTTTCGAAAACATATTATCAGAGACCTTGCTGTTGGACGTAGTTTATCGTCATACCCAGAACGCAGATGTAGTTTATCGTCATACCCAGGATGCCATGTATATATGTACATGTGTGTACAAGTATAAATAAAAAAGGCCCTAATATATGTATATAACTGGGAGGGTATCTATGTATGTATACATATGCACAAGTATATAGACAAAAAAAACATTAGTTTGGGTGGACTGATTTAAAATCAAACTCACACACACACACAACAAACGGTTCTAATATATACCTGCACACAGTCATTCTCTGGGTGGGGTTTGGGTTGGCTGATGTGATAAAAGGTCATTTGATTTATGGTTTCCATTTTCATCCTCACAGATCCCTATGCATTTTTTCTTTTCATACAGTTTTGTCTTTCTTTTATTTTAATCTGAAGAAGCCAAAAGGAGCAGACGCTCATGGTAGAATGCACCATTTATAGATTTTTCATTTTGTCTCATGATCTTAACTTTTGTTTTGGATATTATTAGACATCCTGCAAATACACATACATTGCATTTAGGGGTGAAACTGACAATCACCATAGTGTTGATTCCTATGTCCACCACACTGTTTCTTTTTCTGTGTGTGTGTATATATATATATATATATATATATATATATATATATATATATATATATATATATATGTATATTGAGATCAAATATGGATCAGACTCTGGCAGAATCATAAAATAAAGCAGAAATAAGAAACATTTATCAATCTGACATGTTTCAATTTTATTAAAGCTTCATCAGAGAATGAGATATGGAGAAAAAAGGAAGAAATCAAAAGTTGTTTGATTTTCATTGGTTAATCGTGTTTCACATGAATTCAATTTGTCAAACAAACATTAGTTTAATTTATGGCATTCAAAATTCAATTCTGAATTTCTTGGAATTTTGAAGTGATGTGTTGTCTTTCCTTGAATATATATAGTTGCATGCAAATGTATTTGACTCCAAGATTATTTTTCCCAATTAATCAATTTTAATTACATTTATTAATGAAATTAATGTTATTAAAACAGTTTAATAAGTGTATTCATAATACTTAAAAATTAATCAATGTTATTGATTATTTTATTTCCATAATCATTAATAATTTGTTTTAATTATTTTGGCATAAGTATTTGAAGTCCTCAGCTAATACTTTGGCACTGATTTCAAATAGACATTTTCTGTTATTGAAGATCTCAGAAAATATTCTGTATCTATCTACTACTATTTTCAAATATACAGCAGAACCATTCCAAATTATTTAGATTCCATGCCTACCATTTACAAGTAACAATATCCATGTAATCCAATTTCAAATCAGATTTTAGTCAGGTGATTGTGAAGGCCTTTCCATTATCTAACCATATTCTTCTTAAATCCTTCTCAGGTGGTTTTCAAAGTATTTCAGGTCGTTCTCTTGCAGGAAGATTAATTGCTTATCATGTTGAAGGTGAAGAGAAGAGGTTCGAAGATTTTTTAAAAGAATGGACTGCTGTTTTAGTAAGTCCATTTTTCTCTGAAATCCTGATGAGTTTCCCAGTACCAGCTGTGCTAAACCAACCACATTAAATAAAATGGAATTCATACATACGATACATTACTAAAGATGCTGGAAAAAACATTTGGTTTCTTGCACTGATCTAGAAAATACTTGGCCCCTTCTGGCATGCTGTATAATTACAAGAGTTAGATCAGACCAAAGATGGTGCATTTCTGTCATGTCTAGCCTGATGCTACTAGGTTTGCTAGATCTCAATCACCTTTGATCCGCGAGGGAGGTGCTTCTGGCCAAGTTTGTGGGCTTCTCCATTTCAAGGAGTTGTCCACTAAAATCAAATTCCTGCAAATGGCTTTGTCAAACTCTCTTTGACTATTCTTCAGAGGTATACTGGGCCTTCACAGCCACTGCCACTAGAGGGTAGAAAGGAAATAAGGAGAGAGAATGTTGACCCCATTGCTCAGATGCAACTATTAGGCTAGAGTTCTCAATCTTTCCTCACTATCCAGCCTTAACAGAATTAAAAAGCATTTATGTAATGTTATGGATGATGAATTATTTTCCATTTTTCCTTTGCCACAGATGATTGATTTGATTGATTTTTTTTATCGAGTTCACCCCATGCAAGGCAATAAAGCCACTAAGATACAAGGGGGTTGTTGGGTGTGGTAGAGTTAGAAACAGAAACGTTGCTAAGGAGTGAGAACAAAAGAAAAGTAATCAGGAGTAGATGGCAATTGACATTGCATTTACATTTTTGCAGATTAACCCTAGAACACTAACCATCAATTAAAGTTACACTACTACTAACCATGGGTATATCATACCCGATTTTGAAAATATCAAAAAAAATATATTAAATATAAATCTTTATTTGAAATATTTTACATGCAGGCACTTCAAACTTTGTACTTTGAGTTAACATTAATAGGAAATGAAAAAAAATATTATTTAGGTAAGAAAATCAGGTACTGAAAATTGTAATTAAAAATAGGAAAATTTGTGCTGGGTACTATATACCAAGTTGGATCGATTTTTTATGTCTTATCAACCCTTACCGGAATATTTAAAGCCAAACCATATTTTTGATTGTCAGAATAATTCCCCTTTTTTGTGAGTGAATAGTACATTAAC
Organism: Acanthosepion pharaonis; assembly: GCA_903632075.3. Classification (NCBI taxonomy): domain Eukaryota; kingdom Metazoa; phylum Mollusca; class Cephalopoda; order Sepiida; family Sepiidae; genus Acanthosepion; species Acanthosepion pharaonis. The sequence goes on from CAHIKZ030003097.1 coordinate 1,099,671, forward strand.
CATTGTAAAAAAATAACAATGTATTTTCCAGATACAAGTTCTATTTAACTCATGGCTGTTGTGAAGAAGGGATGGATTCATAGCTTTCTTTCACAAAGGTGTATTTGCAAGTAAGGAACTCATTCCGAGCCAATAGCCATTATATCACCTGCACACCCCCCCCCCACAGACGAAATATTGCTAGACTCTCACTACTCTTTCACTTTTTTCATGGCAGATCATCACACAAGCTCCATTCCATTATTCCATGCAGTTCAGACTGTCACTGATAGATCCACCTTACCATTTTGACTTCACCTTGTTTTCTTTGTATTCCATTTATAAGGAAGAAGTTAGCTTCTTCTTTAGAACTGTTACTTTGTGAAAGAGACTCCTAAAGATATACCTCCTTGATCACTATAATCTTAATCCTTTCCTTGATCACTATAACCTTAATCATTTTCTTGATCACTATAATCTTAATCTTTTCTTTATCCATCCACAGGTTGTGTAATGGTTAACAGCTTGCAATCAGAAATGAGTCAGGTTCAATATGTGCAAATACATTTAGGAAATATATAAATCCATCTTCTCCCCTAACTATGGATTAAATAGTAGTCATTTATTTGATATGGAAAAATCATTGTTATTCTCAAAAAATTGCTAATGCAATATTTACTTACAAAAAATTATTATTATATAATAATTAAAATATTTTATTTTTAATTTATAACTTTTTTTTTACTTTTTTTTTATTTTTTACTTTTTTTTACTTATTTTTTTTATTTATTACTTTTATTTTTATTTTACAACCCAGCAGCTTTTACAGCTTTAAATAATTCACAAAGAGTTGATAAGCTGTAAAAAACAAATCAATGAAATGCAAATCTGTTACTCCCTCCTTGTATGCCTTTATAACAACTTCATTCTATAACCCTCTACCTGGGTAGCTTGGGCCTTGTATTTATAGTATATAACAAAATAATGTATCCATAATTATGTTTCCTAGTTGTCCTAACCCCCAACCATCACAACTGATGTGCCCACCACAACATATTATTATTATTGTATTTATAGTTTTCCTCCAATAGTGAGATTACTAGTTTTGTTTTGTCTGAAAAAATAAATGTGTTCCAGGAATCATCCAACTGTTTCTAAAATTTCTTAATGAATGCAAAATGAGACATTTTATGTGTTTTCTTTAGCAATTGCTTTTCTTGTGAAACCCCTTCTTTGAAATCCTTGTGAGTACAATGTTTTAAAAATTAGTGAAATGTGGACATTTCAGCATTCTTCAGATATGTCTACAATCTTGCATGTGATTTTAAGCACCGTTCATGTTAGAAATGTTCTTGGTCAACCAAATCCTGCCAATATTGGTAAAGTGCCAATTTCTCTTCATTTATGAATGATGGATAAATGGTGTGAAATGGAGTGAAGTGGGTTAATGAGCCTCAGTCAATTTCTTTTTTCCAGGTCATTATTGTGATCTTTTTTTTTTATTATGATCTTAAAAATGGATTGTTGGTTTCAATCTGCCTGGGAATGGCTGCAAAACACATCCCCTCCACAATTTATAAGCAGAAGCACACAGATGAATGCTGGGATTTCTTCTAATCAATAAAATAGGCCAGCTCTTGGTTTCATCTGACTTAGTCCTGGTTTGTCTTATCTTGAAGTCAGAAAGCTAGGTTCACTTATTTGAATTTGCTCTTGTGTGTAAACCTCAATTCTTAGTTTGTGATTTTTTTGCCATATTACTGTTGCTTTTCCATAATTTTATTTTAATCCCCTATTAGAAAAGAAATGAGTAATACATAATTATCAGACTCTTATTCCCCTACTGGCTATGTCTATCAGTCTGCCACTTTTGCTGCCCCACTGGCTATGTGCATCTGTCTCTCTTGGTTCTTTGAAGTCAGGACACTGCATTTATTAATCCAAATCCATTTTTGTGTATCAACCCCAATTCTTAGATTGTGTACTTTTGCCATATTTCTGTTGCTTTACCTTATTACTGTTAATTTGCTTTGCATATATTGTTTTTTTTTTTTTTTGTTTTTTTTTGTTTTTGTTTTTTATTGTAAACTTTGTCAATTCTGTTTGTTTGGCAGTTCTGCCATTTATTTACATTTAACCATGGCCACTCACTCTACATGGATGAATGTTTAATTTGTAAAATGAATTCATATAGCATTATACTAAGCATTGCAAATAAAAGCAATAAATTTATAAGGCCCCCCCCTCTAAAATAATGTTAAGCATTACAAATAAACGCAATACGTTTATATAGCCGTTCTAAAGAGATGATAAAGTATTATAAGTAAAGACAATAATATTATATAGCTCATCTAAAGTGTTGATAAATTATTATAAGTAAAGGTAATAAATTTATATAGACCCTCTAAAGTAATGTTAATAATTACAAATAAAAGGAATATATTTATATAGCCCCTCTAAAGAGATGATAAAGCCATGCAAGTAATAATATTATATAGTCCCTTTAAAATGATGCTAAACATTATAAGTAAAAGCAATAGGAATATATCCCCCCCTCTGAAGTGATGATAAAAAATTTCAGGTGAAAGCTTCATTTTAGTTGATTTTATGACCGAATGAAAGTACCAAATTTATTTTTTATCACTTGACAGCTGGTCTCTATTATTGATTTATTTATTCCCATTTTAAATCCTTTTTCTTCAACTGAGTAGATAAATATCTTCACATCAAATTCAAAATGATTAATAAAAAAAATGAATGAAAATAATCTAGAAGTCCAATATTTTTGCTTACAGCTGTTTATTAAATTAGCACTTAAAAAAAAACAACGACATCAGCTTTTTCTGAAGATCTCTGGTCCCCAACTGTTTTGTACCAAAATTCCCAAAACAAGTTTTTAAACCAATGGCTTAGATCATAAATACCGTGTTTACAGTTGTATATTTCAAGACTTTGTTTGTACAACATATTTTCATTCTTTAAAGAGATCTTGGCTGCTTTTTGCCCTAAATTTGCTTCCTAATAGTTTTACAACACTTATTTGTACAACCAAAGGTCATCCCTCTGAAGTTTTACAGCACTAACTATTTTTTTTCATTTTACCTTAAGAACTACTTAGCCAGTTTATAATAATAATAATAATGAAACTGCTTAACCCAAGTGTCATAAAAGTCCACTGATGAAAAGACTATGGTCTTTGAAACTCACTAATTTTATATACAGTGATTATTTTTAGAATGGTTATTTGTTCTATTGCCCAAACAAAACTGTTCCCTTTTTTCTGTCTAAGTAGCTAGCAGCAAAATAGTCACATAATCACGTGCACACACACACACACACACATACACACAAATATGTTTCTTTCAATATGATGCACCTGATTGTTTAGATGGCTTATAAAAAATAATGTTAGAAAATAAAAAGATGTTAACAGCAAAAAATAGTGAAAATATATTTACATCACAATTTTGGAATATATGACATCAATAAGAAAAATAGTTGCTAGCAAGAAATGCTATTAAATCTAAGACAAAATGCATGGTTATCAGCAAAAGAGACAGCCCAAAATCTGAGTTTCATATTGGGGATGCCAAAATGAAGCAGGTAAAAAATTTTAACTGTTTGCGTAGACAGTGGAAAATGTAACATAGAAATCAGAAGGCACATGAGAATAGTGAAAGATGTCTTTGAGAAAATAAGCAAAATAATTGATATATAATATTAATAAATTCTTGCAACCTCTTGACATATTCCAGTCTGTTCATGTTCTGTAGTTAGATACCAAAGTGTGTTGGAGCCTGTCACCGTCGTAGTATTTTTTTTCTTATTTACTTTTCACATTACTATTTTAATTGACCAACTTACTGTTATTCATATGTGATATATTGTCATAAAGTTGTACCTTTTATTTCCTTTGAAAATAAACATTAATTATTTTTTGTTCAAAGAAGATAAACTACACAACCTTCATAAGTTGATATTTAAGAAAACTGATTTGATAAAACACTTATCCAATATAAGAAGCAACAATTTTTAGTACTCCCATGCTACAGGATAAAAGATAAGGCAGAAAATGTTGTATGGCAACATCACTGAGTGGGGGAGGAGAGATCCTTCACCCACACTCAGATATTAGCATGCAACTGAGACATTTGAGAGACATGGTGAAATACTGGAGAGCAGCTCAGATTGAGGAATCAGAGAACTGAGTTCAAATTCCTGTTGAGTTTATTACATTCACTTATATGCTAATACCCTTGAAAAAGGTATGATTCAATTTTTTCTTTGACCAGTATTTGGTAAATAGACAGGCCAGGCCATAGAGCATTAGTTAGTGACCAGTCTAGGAGAATGCTATGGGATCTTACCCATAATAATAATAATGGACTATTCCATACTTAATAAATACTGCGCCTCAGGAGTAGGCAAGGAGTCAGTCGCTCGGGAATGCGTTGAGTCTGTCAGTCAGTTGTTCACATCTTGACCGGCTGTTCGGTTGAACTCTCTGCCTTTGGGCGAGGAGAAACCTGAACGAGGCTACGCCGAAGGGCGGAATCTCTTTTGGGGAGGTAAACCGGCCCTGAACCCGTTTATACGGATTCAATGGGCATATTTTTGACCGAGCCCACAGGCTCAGAGATCCCACATTAAATAACTGGTCTTGTATCACATGATGCCCAAGTGGGGTTGTGACTGATTTATCGCCAGTCGTTCAAGTTGATCTTGGTTGACCGGCTGATCGGTTGAACTCTCTGCCTTCGGGTGGGGAGGAACCCACAAGAGGCTACGCTGAAGGGCGGATTCTCTTTCGGGGAGGTAAACTGACCGTGAACCTGTTTATATGGGTTCAATGGGCATATTTTTGGCCGGGCCCATGGGCTCGGAGATCCCAAGTTAAACCAGCCTTGTGCCACATGATGCCCACGTTGGTGGGGTGACTAAATATAGTTAGTAGTTCAAGTTGAGTCAGTAGTGCAAGTCGAGTCAAGAGTCAAGTCAGAGGCAGTCCGAAACAGATTCACGTTCAGACAATTACTACAAGACATTGGAATAGTAATACTGGTCGAGACTACATTGTTCTCCCTACTAAACCTGATTGTTCGTACTAACACTTCTACTTCTCTGTATATATTCCTGTTTGTAATATATCTGTGTTATTCAATATCCATGTTCGTGTTCTTCTTTATTGGTTCTACCTTGGACTATCACCATGGTACAAGGAACTGGACCATAACAGAGAAAGAAAATCAGCCTGGGGAGGGTTGGGCTCTGGCAGGCTGTCTTACCCATGAAACACCACTGTCACTACAGCTGCAATAAATGTGGTGTCACTATGGCACTAAAGAGATATAGGAATGATGACTGTGAAGCATATGAACGAGGATGGTCAGATGCTCAGCTGCATAATGACTTGATGACCACACCCAGTCATGGGACTGAAGGTGAGAAGGATTTCAAAATAAGGACTAAATGAACAAAGATTGAAATTGTGTTTCTCCATTGAGAGTCAACAGGTCAAAAAGATCTTTTGTTAAGAGGTTGTGACCAAAAGATGAATAATGAAATACAATGAAACTTGTCAACTTATACCAAATGAAATCAATTTAAACAAAAGGAATAGACCAATATAAGAAAATCCTTTCATGTCTTACACCAATCTAATTTATTATACCTTTCTCATATATAGACAATTGATAATTTTCAAGATACCATAATTACATTATTTTTTTTTTTTTTTAATCGGTTTCACCCCAAGCAAGGCACTACAGTCCCTAACACGCAAGGGGTTATATAGTGTAGAGGAATTAAGAACAGAAACATCAGTAATAAATAGAAAGAGAAAAGAGTAATCAGGTGGACAGTAGAGATAACATTGCATTTAAATCTTTGCAGATTAAAATTGGCTGGAAAGCATGGAGAAGTGCAAAAAAAAGAAACTATTAGCATGGAATTTACAGTTACCTCTAGTCAGCTCAACTCAAAATTGATAAGATCTTGATACTAGTCTAGTATTGCACTTAAATTCATACAGTCTAGGTAGCATAGTGAAGGGCTCATCCAAACAATTACCATGAAAGTATTTATAAAAAAGGCACAGAGAGGCAACCTTACAGCAGCGGGCAAGTGACTGAAGCCGAGCCACCAGATCAGGATCAATAATATTGCTGATTCTTCTTTGGATTTTATCAATGAGTGAAATGGTAAATAGCAGGGGCACTGGACCATATATGGTAGCAATATTCTAAGCATGGATAAATGATAGACGTATAGATATGCAAGATAGATTCAGGAGAGAAGAATTGTCTCGCCCGACACAGTGAACCGACTTACTTAGCAGCTGATCTTGCGATAGATTCATTATGGTCTTTCCACTTCATGTCAGCTGAGAATATTAGCCCAAGAAGGTGCAATGAGTCACTTTCCTGAAGGATAGCATCAGCCATACTTTTGGAAGGCAGAAAGGGTCTCACAGATGCTTAATGGCAAGAGGTTTACTTTTGGAAGTGTGAAAATTGGCAAGCCATCTCTTGCCCTAGTTAATGACAGTTAATGTCCTCCTTATTGTTGTTTTTAATAACAGCAACAAAGATGCGACATTAGTCCATTTGTAAATATTGCAAATAATGATAACTCCTCATCCCGGAAATTCAGACAGAGATCCATGAATTCTAATGATGATAATGATTAATATTTAAAATGTTTTTAATGTTTTTTTTCATTTCACTCCAAGCAAGGCAATAATGCCACTAAGACAAAAAGGTCACTGGGAGTGGAAGAGAATGAGAAGACTTTAGTGGGGAGAAAGGACAATAAAAAATCAGGATTCAGGAAGACAGAAGACAGTGATTGATGGTGCATTTAAATTTTTGAAGATTGTAGTTGACAAGGAAGCAAGAAACTGGAAGGAAGTTCCACAGGTGAGAATTACAAGAAAAGAAACTGTTAGAATAAAACTTATGGTTACTTCTAGCTAGTTGAACCATAAAACAATCAGACCTAATTACCAATCTAGTAGAATGCTTAAATTCATCTGCTTGAGGTACCAAAGAGGAGAGGGAAAAGCTTTTGTTTTTTTCTTTAATAAACTTGAATATATATATATATATATATATATATATATATATATATATATATATATAAATAAAAGGCAGGATGTGTGTGTGTGTATAACCAATGCACAACCAATTTTTGACAGATTTGCACCAAAATTTACATGCACATGCTCCAAGTTAGCGGGAAGGCCAAGACTGACTTTGCATTTCCCAACTCCCATTGATAGTGGAAATAATCGATTTTTCATGCTTCTACAGCCGTTTTCATGTAGTTTGCAGCCATTTTCTACTGGCCAGAGTGAGGGCCTATAGCTGGCTGCCAGAAACAGGCAGGAAGATTCTATTGGCCAGTGTGAGAGCCAACAGCTGACTGACATGAATATTAACTGGCATGCTAGCATGCAAAAAAAATCGATCACAATTGGGAAAAATTTAAATCTGCATGGCACTTTACTCCAATTGGCTCATTCGCTTGCTTAAACTCAACGTTGATTCTGATTCCACAGAACTGGGTTAACATTCTTTTTTCATTCAGTTTTTCCAGTTACAAGTTCTTTTTTTAAAGCTGATCGTTTTGTGATCATTTTGTTTAGTTCTTTTTTCGTAACAGATTTAATGTTTAGTATAGAGCTTAGAAAAATTTGCAGTGTGAGATAGGCAAGAAGTAAGGCATGTAGCAACATCAGCACGGCAAAGGGCACTCTTTTAAAGGCAAGGAAGGGCAAAAATATTTTTAAGTCAAGTGATAGCAATTGCTGTATGAGTCGTATGATTTTTTAATCAAGCACGGGCAACGCTGGGCCATGCTGCTATATATATATATATATATATATATATATATATATATATATATATATATATATATATATATACACACACACACACACACACACACACACGCACACACACACATACACATATATATATATATATATATATATAAATAAAAGGTTAATAGTCAGAGTTGAATCAGACGGTAAACAGTGGTATTAAAAAGTGCTTAATACATGTGTGAAAAAACAAAATTAAAAATAACCTGTAGATCTTTTAACTTTAAAAATCAGGTCAGTTGAATCCACAGGTGATTGGTATCCTTAGACAATTTTAATCAATTGAACACCTAATGGTTTTTTATTAAAAAAAAAAACAAAAAAACCTAAAGAATGCTACATTATTATTTTCAAATATAAATAAACAAACACACATCATTAAGTGTAATAGAGAGGGAGGAGGAGGATGTGAAGAAGAAGAAGAAGAAGAAGAAGAAGAAGGCAAGTGTATTGTAAATTGGTGGGGTTAAAATTATTTTTTTTTACCCTTGCTTTCCTTCTCTTCCCTCTTTTTCTTCCTCTTCTTTTTCTTCTTTCTCGCTTTGATTGAGAAACATTTTCCAAATAATAATTCTCTAAGCTTGATTTTAAATAAAAATATTCTAAAATTAAGTTATAGTTGTATTGATAATGCAGAAAAATTATAAAAAAACATAATAAAATTTTTAGTAAACACTTAAATCAAAATAATAATAAATAAATAAAAATAATAGTAATTTCAAAACAGAAATTAAATTTGATAATGAATTATGTAATTGTAGAAACCCCATAAAAAGTGTCCATTGGAAAATAAATGTCTTACTGAATCTATTGTTTATCAATGCACTATTTCTTCTACTGAAAAACTAAGTATTATGAAATTTTATACTGGCGGCACAAAAACCTCTTAAATTAAGATGGTACTATCATATTTCTTCTTTATGTACCATAACGAAACATCCCTATCTAAATATTTTTAGTATTTAAAAGAAAACAATAAAACCCCACACAGTAAAATAGAAAATATTAAAGAAAACAAGAATTTGTAAGTCCTTCAATGATCCATGCTCCTTGTGTCTACATGAAAAGCTACATATAATTAAGTTTTCTAAAAATATTGATCTATTAATCAGTGAAATGAACTTACCGTCATATGTAGACATTGTAAAATGTTCATGTTAAAATATGGTTAATAAATTTTCATAAAAAATCTATGTATTACAATTATATATCCATTATTTTATTATATATAATGATACATGTAATATTGGTTTAATTCCTTGAGTTTTTAATTTTAAAATTGCCATGTTTTAAGTCAATTAAATAAGAATTGTAATCAAGGTTCAAAATTATATAAAAAATGATTTAATCATACAAAAATTAACATTTAATATTTAATAATTAATATTTCTTTGTAACCTAAATGGATACTCTTAACTGGAAGTATGTTGTCAACTCATAATATGACAGCTCCCCAAGATATGTATGAATACCACACATCCTCCAACATCTAACATATATTTTTAACTTTTCTGATTTAACTTTTTTTTGATTAGTTTAAAAGAGACAAACCTATAAGATTTTAAAATCTGGATCCCGTCCCTCTATCATTAATAACCAAACATATTGTTTTCTATTTTCAAATGTAAATTCTTTTCATCAAAAAGTTACCGAACATTGTCTGATGACAAGATAAAAATTTTAAGTCTCGAAATAGAAATTTCTGTATTGCAATGTAAAATATTTTTAATAAAAATATTTAGAATATATATATATATATATATATATATATATATATATATATATACACACACACACAATGCTATAGATCAATAGATAGATATACAGATATTCAACTTTCTTAAGGAAAGAAACAATGTCTTCCTTACAATCTCCATTGTTTAGGCTTTTAATGCTTTGTATAAGAGATTCGATTTCTAAAAGCTATCTGTAAACAACTGCCATACAAAATATATCTCTCAATAGCAATGAATTTTTTTTCTGCTCTTTCTCAGACATTTCGGAAACTATGATTCACCAGATTTTAAGAAACATTGATGACTGTTTTCATAACAAATCTCTTGTATCTTGTTACACTGTAGCATTGCTTGAAAGTGATTCTCTTTACACAGTCGGTACCAAAGACAATCCTAATAGGCAAGGAATTTGTTGAAGTTTCTAGACTTTATGGCAAGTGAAAGCAAAATTGAAATATCGTAAGTTTTTAGCTCATGTGAATCATATCAACAGAAGATCTAACTCTTGCAAATTGGAGATACCAAAATTACAAAAATCTAAATATCTTGGAAGTCCAACACTAAAATCCGAAGGTATATGAAATAGCCAAAGATGTTTTCCAAAAGCTAAGCAGAGTACTAAGAAATAGAAAAACTTTGCTAGAAACAAGGAAAAGTGTACTAAATTGCTATATGATATGTCTCCTCCTTTATGGCAGTGAGTGCTGGACAATCTCCTCAAAGATGAATGCAAAATTTGAAGCAATAGAAATGTGGTTCTACAGAAGGATGATGAGGATACCATGGACCAAACATGTGAGCAATGACACTTTTTTAGAGAAAATGGAACTAAAAAGGACATTTATACTTAACATCAGGAAGAGACAATTGAGGTTTCTAGGACACATAATGAGGAAACAGGGCTTGGAAAATCTGATACTTACAGGAGAGATTGAAGGCAAGATGTACAGAGTAAAATAGTGCATAAGATACTTGAGTATATGGATTTCAGAATAGGGTTTAAGAGAAATAACAAAAAGATATTTTATTAAGAGCTACAAAGGACAGAATGTTTTGGAGAGCTAGAATTGCCTACATCCTTAGGGGTCATAGCACACAAAGAAGAGGATGAATCTTTTCTATTGACCAAAAAACGAAAGTAACAGCTTTGGTTTCAAAAGTAGCTATATTTCCCACTGAAATATGTTTATTATATTAGTAACTTTTAATTTCTTCAGACATAAACAGTTCCTTGGTATCCATTTTAATTGAACTCATTTAATCATCAGTGAGAAACATTCCTGCCCACCATCAGCATGGCTGATTCTAGAGTTCAGGAGATCAACATATTACGCCTTCTTGGCCTCATGTTTTCAACTGATTTGAAGTGGAACAACTACACTGAATCAATAGCTGCATCTACTGCAAGGAAAGTTGGGTCACAGTGTCATGCCAGAAAGTTTTTCTCATTATAGTCTGTCTTGCTCGTTTACAAATTTACCATTTGTCTGTGCATTAAACATTGCTGCCATATCTGGGCTGGTGGCCTTGCTATTAATCTTGAGGTTCTTGACAAAATCCAAAGAAGGATCTATAATTGTAATCGATCCTCAGTTGTCATCTTGACTTCAGTCACTTTCTCACTGATGTGATATGACTTCCCTCTGTCTTTTCTACAAATATTTTCATGGGAACTGCTCTGATGAGCATTTTTCCTGGTGTCCTGACTACATGAATTTAAGCATGCTACTAGATTGGCATCTAGGTCCCATCCTTTTACTGTTGAAATAGCTAAATGCAACCGCCACTTCAACTACAACCTTGGGTACTAGTAGCATTTCCACATTGCTTGGGGTGAGATGATTAAAATAAAAAAAAGAATCCTCCTGGAAAATATTGTCTTTTCCATAAGTCTATTTCTTTTTAAGATTGATATTGTTAACTTGTAGTTTCATTTAATTGTAAAGAGATATTATTGGATTGTAAAGCACCAACAAAAATCCCTGTTCAATTTCTTGAATCATTTCTTTGGGTCTTCTGGCAACAGAGGAATTACTCAAAGGAATTTCCTGAAATGATTCTTTGTTATTTAAATTCATAAAATCTGCTATTGTGAATACTGAATACAGGATAAGCAACTTACAAATATCTTTCTTGTTTTAGTTATCAGTTTATTAATTGCATAATGCAATGAGGCCCTTTGCTAACTTCTGTGTAAGCATTCGTTATAGTAAGGTCCTTTTCTTGAAATGATCTCAGATGTGTCTGAAGAACTCACATGATCTGTTCTTCTATAGCATTGTGGAGCTTAGGCATTAAAATGAACAGTCTATTTACCCACACCAAGAAGATTAATGAGGGATGATAATGACAAGGAAATACATTGATAATTTTAACAAAACAAGATAAGGAATTTATTTCCAAATTAACATGCTTGAAGTTGTGTCAGTAGCATTTTCCAGGAAAATAAATCAGAAAATTTTTAAAGTCTTCTGTTTTAATGAATTGTCATAAAGAGGAAATGTTCTTAAAAAAGATTAAAGATCTCACACACAATAATATTCAAAAATATTTAAGAAATTGGTAAGAGATTTTGTTACTCATGGAAGTGATATATTTTTTTTTTAAATGTTTTCACCCCAAGCAAGGCAGGAAACGATTAGCACACAAGGAGTTACAGAGAGTTGGAATAAGAGCAAAGAGGAGTGATAGAGGAAAGGATGAAGAGAAGGATAGGGGATAGATCAGGGCATCTGGAGACATCAATTGACATTACATTTGAATAGTTGGAGATTATAGCTATCAGGAAAAAGGGGAGGGAGTTCCACAGGCGAGAAGTGTGAGACATGAAGCTATTGGAGTAGAAGAGACGGCTACATTTAACAGTTTCAACAGTGAAAGGGTGAGAGCAAGATGCCAGCCTAGTTGAACACTTAAATTCATGAAGTCTGGTAATCAGTGAAAGCAGCTCATCGGAGCAGTTACTGTAAAAGTATTTGTAAAAAAGACAGATGGAGGTGATGGCACATCTGTGAGAGAGCAACTGCAGACGAGATGCTAGATCAGGGCCAATTACATTGCATATCTGTCTCTGGATTTTATCAAGAACCTTGAGACAAACAGAAGGGGCACCGGACCATATATGGCAGCAATACTCCATGCAGCAGTGAATGGTTGATTTGTAGATTTGAAGGATCAAATGCGTCGAGAAAAATTTCCCGGTGTGGCACTGGGAGCCAACATTCCTTGTAATGGACGAAGCTATTAACTCAATGTATTTGTTCCATCTCAGGTTATCAAGACCGAGTAGTTGCAAAGAGGTGCTCTCATGGAGTTGAGCGTCAGACATTCTAATGGGAGGCAGGGATGGTTCTCTGTGGTGAGTAATAGAGAGCAGTTTTGTGGTTGCATAGGTTCAAAATTAGATGAAGAGATAGCTTGAAATATTTGGTTTTCTTGGATTGTTGAAGGAAAATTCTTTGAAGTACCACATTCTTGGTTAAAAGCTGATAATATAATTGGCAAGTAATTTTACACTGGCAAAAACTACAACACTGATCAGGAGGAACAGAAATGAAATGTTTCACATGACTTCAGGCACTCTCCTCTTATTAATTTAATTTTTCTCTCCATTTAATATCAAAAGAAATTTTGCATATGCTTTTCTTTTTTGGGGCCAATTTTCTGTTTTGCAATTGTCCAAAAGCAATTACACATAGGCTCACAAATTTATTTCTATCCTCTTCTCAGCTTGCTGATCAATCTCTATGAAGGCAAGGTTTTCATTGGTCCAAAGAAAATTTCACATATGCTAGTGAATTCCCTTCTGTCTTTTTTTTCAGTCCTCTGAATTTAAAGTGAGTGGGTGAAGGGTGTTAATATTATTTCACACTCATTACACTTCTTCGCTGGATGCAAGGTATCCATATATTTTAAAAATTTACTTTACCTCATGCTTTCATTTGACAATATATTAATGCATTTCAGACACATGGACAAACAATGGTTTTAGCAGAAAGTGGATGAAACCATTTGATAAATATTCCACTGAATTCTGCTGACACATTCTTCAGCAAAGAATCACTGGTAGAATTAATGTGAGGAACTATAGCATAGAAATAGCAAGATTCTGAGAGACTTCCTATTGCTTCCAACTGCTTCTCAGATTTTCCCATGACCACTTTTGGGACTCTTTGCACAGTTGTCAGTCTATTACTCTTTTTAGACGTTTGAAGGTTTCTGGGGGAGGGGTATGTTTCCTATTGAGAATAACTGATCTACATGACTGCTAGAGATAATCCCCACAAATTTTAATCTCATGAGTCATGACTTCATTCCATTTTTGATTTCTGGTTCCTTTGGGAAAAAAATATTTCCCCTTAGCCTAGAAAATATTAATAAAACCAGGTTCTTCAAAATACATGTTATTGTTAAAATCAAAAACTAATTTAGAAGAATAAATGTCAAATTAATGAGGCCAATATTATCCTTAGAGGCTTCCATACATTGGCTGTGATGTCTGAAGGAAAGGAAAGCAAAATTAAAAGTAATGATAAATCGTTAACTTATCTTTATTCTTTAGATTTTGTTAAGCATTCACAAAATTCTTCTCATGAAAGGTGTACATACAATTAACATACAATTAACATAAAATTAACATGCAATTAATATTTAGCAATTACAATAAAGCATCATTTTTTAAAGTTTATAATATTTCTATGATTTTAATTCTGTAAAATTATATCACAAATGATTCATTTGATATGTATCCACAATGGTGCTATTACACTTCTGCACCCTCCCATCAGAACATGTGGCATAGTTTTATTGTCTGTACACAAAATTGCATAAAGTGCATCACATATCTACGTTCACTAAGTCATACTGATATCGCCAATCAATCAATTCTATTTTATCATGCTCCAATTTGAACCAATGTAATTGTTTTTAATTCTTTGTAATCAGTAAGATATTGTATTTGAGCCTTGCTGATTGGCAGAATTTTTGATATGATGACAAAACGAACAATTAATACATAAAAGAAAAAAAAATTCATGTCCATTAAGTGAAATAAAAATTTGCCGGGTGGTACAACACAAATACAAAAGATTCCTGTATGTTCACCTGCAGTAAATATTGTCAGCTGATGGAATTGGGGGAGTAAGGCTCTGATTTTGTGTCTACTATCTCATGGGGTACCTCATGGCACATAAGGTCTCTTGGTAAAATCTCTGTAATTGAATTGTTCCACAGTGTCTTTGGCCCCATGCCCAACTGAGATTTCCTTCCTTTAAATGGCCACATTTTCCCATGCCAAGCACTTCCATCTAGCCAGATATGGTAATTCAGAGTTTTCCTTCTAGATTGATTACCACCTAAGGCTTAAGAACCTAGTTTATCCTAGTATTTAACCCATAGCTGGGGAGAGAAGAGATGGATTACAACCTTTCCCATAGATATCTGCATGAAAGTGAATGTAACAAGCATGAATGGAATTTGCACTTAGCTCACCAATTTCTCCATTGCCCTACCCACAAAAGGATAATAGCGTGTCCAAATTATTAATAGTGTGTCCAAATTATTAATAGTGTTTTAAGAAAAAGATTTTATAATTTTAACTAGTTGTAATGCTGGCAGCTCAGTCAATGAATGCTAAATATTTCCTTATAAGGAAACGGCTAATATTACTATTATCATTATCATATGTATGTCTGTGTATGCGTGTTTGTGGGAGATGGTATAAAGTACAAACATGAATGAATCAAACATGTTTATTATAATTATTAGTGAAGTTTTTGCAAAGATATTTAGCACAAAAAATTTGTAAGATGAACTTGGAATTATTCATGCCAGAAATCAAACACTTTTGTAAATGTTTAAAGTGGCAATGTAAACCATTTCTTACAGGGATGCATAAGAATGAATTTACTATAGAAATAATTTACTATAGAAATAATTTACTATAGAAATAATTTGTAAATATTTTGTCATAGAAATTAGAGTTCCATCCTTTTTCCACCAAGCAATCAGTTATTCTTTAATTTTTTTAAAGTGAGAAACAGTTGATTATAATTGATTCTTGGAAAATATAAAAGAAAGATATAAGATTTTGCCTGAAAGTTCTGGTTTGAAATTAGATTTCTTCGGATTGAATTAGGAATGACTTTTATATTTTTCTGTCTGCAGATAAAAATAGCTTATCAATATTAACTGACACTTTGAAAATATTAAGGAAATAAATATGTCTAGATATTAATATATTTCAATTGATATATGAATAAAAGACTTTGTTGGGAAAGAATAAAAGACACTAGAATGAATAAGGATGATGCTGCTGCTGATGATTATGCTGATGATATTTTCATGATTTTATTAACAAAAATATTAACACTAATAATAATGACAATAGTCAATTCTACCTTTATTCTATATGACACTTTTAGCTGGCCATGAATTAAAGTTTTATGGATACATCTCTACACAATGCTCAGGTGAGCAATATTGCTTGCTATTGTGCCAGCCTCAATTAACTTCCAAGTAGGATGAATCCAGGTAATCAACGCATTGACCAAAACCACTGTAATGAGTACGGCACACCTGACAGAAGATTGCCATTGGGGTCATGACAAGTTTTGGGTCTTGCAACATAATATTTGTTTGACCCTACCGAAACAGTACTATTCTGGCAGGAATATATATGTGTGTGTGTGTCTCTGTGTGTGTGTGTGTCTCTCTCTCCCTCTGTGTGTGTGTGTGTGTGTGTGTGTGTGTGTGTGTGTGTGTGTGTGTGTGTGTTATAAATTTTCAAGTTGAAAATGAAACAGTAATAGGGATTTTAATTTAATTCTATAATTAAATTTGAAGTTTTAGTTTCTGTTTTTTGAAACATGGTAATTCCTGTGTAGTTTGGATGGAACCATATTTTTAAATTAGTAAATTTATAATATTTATGCTCTGCAGAATTGTATTGAGCACTGTTTTTAAGAATAAAAATAATTAATAAGAACACTGGATTATGACTCTTACTGTTCTTTCTCTTTATTTTTTATATATATATATATATATATATATATATATATATATATATATATATATATATACACTATTTACATTGTTTGGACTGTTGTCCTCATCTTTATTATTCTAGTCACAACGTTTCAGTCATTGTACATTTGGGCCTTTTTAACGTACATCAACTGCAGAAAGCCAGAGTGTGCATTGGCCGAAACATTGTGAATATGACAATAAAGATGAGGACAACAGTCTGAACAATGTAAATAGTATGAAGAGTTACAATATCTCAGAAATATGTACACCCTTTTGCAAATGAATTGAAACAACTGCTTTAGTTTCCTTTTTTTCAATATACTCTCAGTTTTAGACCCACTGGAGTGACAAAGTTTGATCAGTTTTTATTTTTCTTTAGATTAGGTCATTTGCAAAAATATTGTGTCTTCTGTGATTGCATCAGATTTTTATCATGCTCAGACACTATTGTCTCGACTGTCAATAAGTTGTCCTATGGCCATTGACTGCGATGGATGTTATTCCAAGGAAACATACAAAAATTGTAACACTCCATGAACATATTCACAAGCCTTACTAGTGAGCAAATCAAAGTACTATAGACTGGCCTGGAAACTCTCCTGATTTAAAACAAATCTGTGGTCAATCTGCAATGAACGACTTCATGGAATGGACATACAAAGTACTAACATGCGCACTGGGTCATGTTTCATTGAAAAAATATGAAAAAAAGTAAATAATAATGGAATTATTCATTTTGTTTCAATTAATTTGCACAAGGGCGTATGAAAAGAATATATGAAATAATCTAACTTGTGACTATGTAATAGCCCCATAAAAACATTGCCATATGAACTTATGTTAAAACCAATAGACATGTTGTCTGCTGACCAATGAAAATCAGATTACACAAAAGTGAAAACATCAGATCTTATATTAGACATATTAGGAGTTTTGTTGCTCTCTCACTCAGCTGTGCCCCCACATAATAATCAACAGGATTACAGTCTGGGAGTTAGGTGGTCAGATGTCAGGGGTGATGATGTGGTTGCAGAAATTATCTGACAGTCATGACTGGGTTCTCCTGCTTGTGTGGCATGGTGCAGAGTCCTGTTGACAGATATAGGGTCTTCCAGCAGCCACCCTTTTGACCCAGGGCAGCACTACCTCTTCTAGACACTTTATGTAGGCCTCCATGTTGAGCCTGAGGCCCTCACCAACCAATTCAGGAGGTCTTTTCTCATCAGAATGATCAGAGTCAGTTTTCCAATCTACTGTACATTTGTAATCACCATTCGACTCATCCAACTCTTTACAAATCCTCAACACTGTCCTCATCCAAACACTCAGAAATGGTTGTATTGTGAGAAAAAGAGCATCATGATACAATACACTCTGCCAGAAATTTGGAAATGGCATGCTGGCATTTTTTGCCAGAAGCTCCAATATGAATATCAAGCAGAACAGCATGCCATTTCCAAATTTCTGGCAGAGTGTATTGTATCATGGTGCTCTTTTTCTCCCAGACAGTGCCCAGCTGATCCTAGTATACTGTGTAGTCAAAAAAATCAAAAACAAACAATGTGTATGCAAAAAATTAAAAATATAAAATTGCGACAATTTACCCATCGCGCCCTGTATTTGTGAGGTATGTGTCTATGGCATTGTTTGTTTTTTTTTTTTAAATTTTCCTATTTATTCTTTTTTAAGAGGGGATCTTGGGACTTATGCTAAGTTAAAACTTTAGCTATCACACCCTTTCTGCAAAAAATTAAAAATATAAAATTGCGACAATTTACCCATCGCGCCCTGTATTTGTGAGGTATGTGTCTATGGCATTGTTTGTTTTTTTTTTTAAATTTTCCTATTTATTCTTTTTTAAGAGGGGATCTTGGGACTTATGCTAAGTTAAAACTTTAGCTATCACACCCTTTCTTAATCTTTTCCCTGACCCTTTGGCCAGACGATTCTAATGAATTCTCAGAATAACTGACAATTTCTACCATGTGTCTGTGACAGGAGTAATTACATTTTAATTCTAAACTTTTTTCTCAATCTTTCAAACAGAATAATTAACTTCTCTATGTATGCCCTCAACCTAATGACTATGTTCCTGATACTAACTCAGATGTGGGTAGGGGTTGTACATGCACCCCCACTTCTCCTAATAGATCATGTATATGAGCAAGCTTGCCTTGGTACCCTACGTCTCTGGCTGGTATGATGTTATAAATGAATTAAGCAGCTAATATGAAAATCAATAATTTTTCCCAAAAAGCTAATCATAGTTTCTTTAATGGTAGCTTGCAACTTGCCAAGCATTAAACCTCTGATACAAAGACTGAGTGTTACAGCTGAAAATAAACACTTATTGTTAAGAAACTCATAAACTGTCTCCTAATTAGCATCAATTCAACATCCGAGAAAATGGCCAATGGTCTTCTGAACTGCCAGTTGTTTTGAAAGACAATAGAATGTCTAATGTTTCACTTGCCCAGGACGCTATCCACAGCTGAGTTGCCAGGACACTCGGATAAGCATAAAAAAAAGGGGGCATGACTAATGTATACAGCTGATTTAATGAGTGTGCCATGGAGTGGGTGGCACTGGCCTTGCCTCTGATGGAAGGCCAGAGGAATCTCAAAAGGAGAAATAGGATAGAGAAAAATAAAAGAAGATTAAAGAAAAAGAAAATAAATTTTGAGATGTGTTACTTTTCCAGCTTTTTAATTTGATCAGCTATGTTATTCATTTCACCATTTTATCAAAATTCTTATCCTTTTTATTTCATTTTCTGCTTTACTCATTTTTTTTTTGGTTTCTTTTTCTTTTCTTTCATGTGGCAAGTCTTCTGTTTCTTTTTCCTTCTCTTCTTCTTTGGCTTCTGTTTCCTCTTCTTCTTCTTCTTCTTCTTCTCCTTCTTCTTCTTCTTTCTTCTTCTTCTTCTTCTTTCTCCTTCTTCTTCTTCTTTCTTCTTCTTCTTCTTCTTTCTTCTTCTTCTTTCTTCTTCTTCTTCTTCTTCTTCTACTGATTATTATTATTATCTTCATTCTTACATCTTCTTTTTCTATTCAATTTTTTCTACATTTTTTTCATATCTTTTTTTTCTTTTTCAGTTTCCTTCATCATATATTTAAAAAAGAGAGAAACCGCAATATTTTTTGATTATATTGTGGATTTGTTTTAGTATATATATTATATTTTATTCTTCATATTATGAAAGAATAATATCATAATATGAAGAATACAATATAATATATACACTAAAACAAATCCACATTATAATCAAAAACGTTTGTGGTTTCTGCTTTTTTAAATGTACATTTTTCTCTTGCTGGAACAATTATAACTTTTTCCCTATATACACACACACACACACACACACACACACACACACACACACACACACACACACACACATATATATATATATATATATATATATATATATATATATATATATATATATATATATATATATATATATATATATATATATATATATATATATATATATGTACATAAATATATTCATTCTTGACTTCAGCTGGATCCAAAATTAAATGTTTTAAGTCTGTGCCTCAAATTATTGACTGAAATACATTTCATTGAAATTGCTCATAATAAAAAAGAAAAAGCTGTGAAGATCTGAGCTTGATTGAAGCTGGAGACATACTTAATAGTCAATGTATTTCTTGCTTTAATTTTATAATCTTTTAAAAATCTCTAATGACTTTACAGGCCTGTTTTTCAAAGAACAAATTTTTATTTCAACTTATTGTTTCCAAATCTCCATTTTAATTAATTTATTCCATACAGTATAAGGTTTTTTTAGTGGAATGTAACTTTTTGAGAAAGGGCAAATTAAATTTAGCTTGACCTTAAATTCAGCGAAAATAAAATAAAGTGGTAGGGTGAGGAGTGTGACTGGGGTAGTGTTGAGGAAATATGACATTAGTCAACAATTCCTATCTCTACCATCAGTGACTTGATAAACAGGCTATAAAACAATGAAAAATTGGAAGTGGGCAATAAACAAACATATCAAAGGCTTTGTCCTGACTCTTTTTTTCTAACATGTCTGGAAAATTTTTAAAAAATGTTTATTTTCATTGATTTACTACAATTAATATTAAAATACCAAAATGTTTTCTTTTTAATTTCATCCAGAGATTTTTGAAAATTATATATTTTAGAGTAAAGAAATCATTTTAGCATCTAAGTTATGCCAATAGTATATTTTGTTAAAGATTATAATGAGCCCTGAAAACATTGATAATCTAGAGTCACCACTTATATATACATATATTTTGTATGTACACACACACACACACACACACACACATTTATATGTTTATCAATTATTCTAATATTTTTTTCTTTGTTCTTTTCTTTTATCTCCATTCTTGCAAAGTTTTTGTTTACAATTATTAGCATAATTGTTGTTGTTGTTGTTGTTGTTGTTCTTGTTCTTCTTCTTCTTCTTCTTCTTTATTGCAATTCCCAACCTTTCTTTTGTCATTTTTTCTTGTGTCTTTTTTTATATTTTCTTCTTTTATATGCCTTGTCCCTTCAGGATGTGGGCAATAATAGCTGTACACAACTTCCTGGAAACTTCCTATAAAGGACAGCACTAAGCAATGTGTTAACCTCCTCACAATCCCTTTAAATCAATGAGATAAAAATTTAACTTTTATCTATCATTATCAGCAGACACACCTTTTCTTTCATTTGCTTGTACAATATCTAAATTTGATGGTCACTATTTTTTCAGTTCCTTCATTTTGGCGTCTACTTTTTTTCATTTTTATTCTCAATGATTTGAGACTGAGATAAAAGGAGAAAAGCCCAAAAGAGAATCCATTTTTTTTCTCAAGTCTTGGCAATAAAGCTATTCCACCTCTTCTGCTGAGAACTGCAATTAACTACACAACTTACATTTTCACCCTTTCTTCCCAAATTGGCTATTTGGATTTTTCTTTGGAACCTTTATTTCCTTGGCCGAACTTTTATTCTGGAATGCTCTCATTCTTCCTATCATTCATTTCCTTTTTTTTTTCATTCCAACAAATATATTCTTCCTCTTTTCTTTTGATTACAGCTTTTCATTCCCATCTTATTTTCATGTAGAAGATTGTTGTTTTGCATTTTACTTCTGATTCTGAAACACTTTTGGCCACTCTCTCATATCCAAGCAAATGTAAGGGAGACACATCCCTTACCCACCCGTAAATCAATCTGTAGACATTTTGGTAAAAAAATGACCACACCCAGACAACAGATAATCAAAAGAGAAAATTCCATGCCAAGAATAAAAAATAGTTATGTCCCTTTCAAGGATAAAAACAACAAAAACATAACAAAAGAAAAAGCGAAAGCAAATGGGAAAAGGGGAATGACACCAACCATCTCTACACAACTGTTTTGACTGAATTGTATCCGAAATCTTACTTTCTTCAAGAGTAACAAACTACAGGCCATGTGGCGCCAACTTTGGACAATGGTAGAAAGAGGAGGAGGTTCTCCAAGAAATGCATGTTAAAGAATGTTTGTATTAATCAGCCTGGGGGACAATTCTGATTCTATTGTGAACTGTAGAGTAATGAGGTCAATCAATAAAGAAAGATTTGAAAGAGGGTAAAGAACGATAATTCTATAAAACCTAGAAGGAAGGAATTTTGTGTGTTAAAGATTTGAGTATAGCCTGGAGACATCTGTGACAACTTATTTCAGAAATCTTCTGGTCAGGTTTGACTGTGTTGGAATACGGTTGACTTATTAATAATCAAATATTACTATTGTTCTGTGTCTTTTACAAATCCTGACATTTTATCAATATTTGTTGACAAGTCTGGGATTGGTCAGAGATGAAGGATAATCTAGAACAAGCTTTTTGGAATTGGTTCAACACATTTAAACACTTCATTCAAAATATCAGAGATTTTGGAGTCAGTCTTAGAATGGAAATTTTGTAGATGCAATTCAATATTTTCACTTGTTGTTGTAATATTTTTAACTTCTTTCTATTTCTAAGAAATTGAGAACACACCCTTATTTTAAAAACAAACTGAACTGTATGTTTTCTTGCAGGATCTAATTATCATGATGCTCTCCTACAATTTGTAATGTCGGCTTCAGTCAATATTTGCCATTGTACTACTTCTCTGTTTAGCAATTATGTAAGAATCATTAAATTGCTTTTCCAATTCTTTAAAGGTTTTGAACACATTTATTTGGCTTGAAAAGCAATTAAGGTAAAACAGGGGTTAATGTTCTCAACTTAAAAATTATTTATTTGATCTTCCTGATGTTATTAATTCCTAACTAAGGTATTTATGCGGATGAAACAACCATTTACTTCAGCCTTAATAGCAAATCTTACAGGTTTGACAAAGCAAACCTGGCATCTGCTCTCGAAAAGGATCACCAATCAGTGGTTAACTGGGAAAGGAAATGGCTTGTAAATTTTAATACCTCCAAAACTAAACTGCCTTTATTTAATCACCATAGTGAACCTTTTCTGCTTACCATCAGGATGATTGTTGCTGAACTTCAGGAGAGCAACAATCTGTGTCTTCTTGGCCTCATGTTTTCCACTGATGTGAAGTGGAGCAACTATATCGAGTCAACTGCTATGCCTATTGCAAAGAAGGCTAGTTCATTGCATCATGTCAAAATATTTTTCTCATCAGAATCCATTTTTCACATTTCTAAATCAACCATTCATCCATGGATTGAATAATGTTGTCCTATCTGGTCTGGTGCTGCTACTGTGCATGTCAAGATTCTTAACAAAATCCAGAGAAGGGTCTGCAATACAATCAGCCCTGATCAGGCATCTTGTCTACAGTCACATTCTGACTGATGTGATATGGCTGCCCTCCCTCTGTTCTACAAATATTTTCATGGCAACTGCTTGGATGAGCCTTTTTCCATGGTTCTCAGACTACATGAATTTAAGCATGCAACTAAATTAGCCTATCTAGATGCAATTGCCACTTCAAGTCTAACAGTTTTTCTCTCATGAAACTCCCTTCTGATTTCATGCTTCCCTGATAACTACATTCTTAAAAAATTTAAATGCAATATCAATTGTCTTCTTCTGCCTTCTTAAACACTGTCCCTTTTTGTCCTTTCCTCAATCCTCCCCATTTTTAATCTTCTTCTCATCCTTTTTCACTTTTACTCCCTGTAAACCTCTGCATTTTAGTGGCATTGTCACCTTACTTAGGGTGAAATGAGTAAAAAAAGAAAGAAAAGATTTCTGGGATGACTAGTTATCATTATTTACACTGTTTACATGTGTATTCATCAATGGGATAATAACCTGAATTAAATGAATTAAAACTGGTTCATGAATCTGGTGACATTGTAATTGTGAGTTCAATCCCTGGGTCAGGCAGTGTGTACTTGGACTCAGTGAAAACAGGGCAAGCAATAACTAAGCAGTATTAAAAAATAAAAACTAAACAAGATATCCCTAAATATGGGCAGTGGAATAAGAACTATCTATCTCCATAGATTAAATAAAGGGTGCACTTTGGAATTCTCTGCAGGATACACATATTGAACTACAACTGATGAAGGCCTGTGGCCACAATGGCTGAAACGTTGTGATGACAACAAAAATTGGAACTGTAGTCTGCATGTAAATAGTGTAAATAATGATAACTCCTGATCCCAGAAATTCAGACAGAAGACGACTGGGTGATAATAACAACAAAGATGAGGACAATAGTCTGCATGTAAATAATTTAAATAATAATAACGCCTCATCCCAGAAATTCAGAGAGAAAAATAACCTTTTCTTTCCTTTTTTGTATTTAATTCTTATTCATTTTTTGTACAGCCTAGTTTTCTCCACTAGGCTGCACAAAAAATGAATAAGAATTAAATACAAAAAAGGAATCCAAAAAATTTCAGCTAACTTCCTGATTCTAAGTAAAAGAGCACTTTTTGTATCCTTTTTCTTTAAGACTTCCTTGTTGTTTGCATGCCAGACTACATAAATTTAAATGTGCTACTAGATTGGCAACTAGGTCTCACCATTCTGCTATTGAACAGGCTAGATGCAACTGCCAATTCTACTCTAACAGTTTTTTCTCTTGCATTTCCCAACTGTGGAAAGTGTTCATTTTGTATGCATTTTCTTTAAGACTGCTTTCTTGTTTATATGTTCTGTCTATATTATTCTCAGTGTCCTTCTGTAGAACCATATTTCTATTGCCTCCACTTTTCTCTTCATCTATGGGGAGATTTTCCAGCTTTCACTGCCATATAAAACAATTGATATCATGTAGCAATTCAGAAATTTTGTTTGTTTCTTATGAAATTGTTCTGTTTCTTGGTACATTGCTTAACTTCTGGAAGGCATCTTTTGCTGCTCTAATGCACCTTCACATTTTGATATTGCATTTTTCATCCTTTGTTAAAATCCCTTCCCATTTAATAGAAGTAGGTAGATTTGCCTATCGTCCAGTTCACTCTCCTCCCCAGTCTTTTGACTAAGTGTAAAGCTTATCCCTTGTTTCCTGTTTAGAATTTTGTTTTCTTCTAAAGTCTACTTCAGCACTGTGCTCCTAATGCTTGTCCTTTCCTATGCACATATATTACGACACAGTAACCCTCTAGCTTGATTGGCTCTTTGATCTTGCATTGGATGAATATTAGTAAGAAAACAAAAAAAATCTGTATTTTTTTATGTTGGCATCTTGCCTGAAGAAGCCTGCTCATCAATTACAGCAAAAGAATTGAGGTTCAGTAAGTAAAATCTCAAATAATTATACCCAAACATTTAGCAAACAGTTGATCGATGAAATCTTGGACAAATCCTGACTGTTCATCAGATGATTGACGGTATCAGGGCAATGAATCTGCAAGCTGCCTTATGTAGATTTCTCTAAAGCCTTTGATTCTGTACATAGGGAGAAAATAGAGATGATCCTTCTGCCATACAGCATCCCTCCACACCCTGAGACAATAGATGTCATAATGATGCTATACAAAAATACCAAATCTTTGGTTAGATCCCAAGATGGAAACAGTAGCTTCTTCAACATCAAAGCAGGGGTCCTTCAGGATGCCACCATTGCACTTTTGTTATCACCCTTGACTACATCTTGAGAACTTCGCTCGACAAACATCATCATCTCGGCTTTACTTTATCACCTCTAAAACTGAATTCATAGACTTCATCTTTTTTCTTTTTCCTTTAATGTGCTGTGTCCTTTCAGGACATAGGCGATCATGGCTCTCCACTTCTCCCTGTCCTTTGTGGCTCTAAATAAATTTCATCATTCTGCCATTTCTTCCAGACCACGTTTTGTCATCCACTTGCTTAAGCCCACCAGGTATGTCATGTGTTGCTTTCCCTTGTCTCTTTTTCCCTCTATTCAACCTGTTAGTATCATATTTTTCAGGCCCTCCTTTCTGATTATGAGTCCCAGAAATTTTGGTTGCCTCTTCCTTATGTTTATAAGCTTCCTCCTTGGTTGCATACTCTACAAAATGTTGCTCAGATGCTTGGTCTATGATATCCGTAGCATCCTTCGAGTCTCTTTTTCATCTTTGAGGAGACCGTCCAACATTCGCTGTCATAAAGGAGGACAGATGTCATGTAACAGCTCAGTATTCTTTTCTTTGCTACCAAAGAAATCTTCCTGTCTTGCAATACTCTGCCCAGCTTTTGGAATATGGCCTTGGACATACATCTACAGATCTCAGTGTTGCACTTACCGTCCTCTGTCAAAACACTTCCAACATATTTAAACTTCTGCACCTGCTTGATTTTAGTGCCCCTGACCTGCAAATTGCATTTTGGGCTCATCTTTTTACTGATGACCATGCATTTTGTCTTCTTGTAGTTTATATTTAGTCCCTTCTTCTCACTCTCCTTTGGCACATTCTGCAGGAGGTTTTATAATTTCTTTTCCATGTCAGTACTGTGTCATCTGCATATTTTATGTTGTTATGGTTATGGCCACCAATGTTGAATCCCAGTAGGATTTCTAGTTCTCTCAGAATTGCTTTGTTGTATAGGTTGAACAGGTCTGGTGAGAAGATGCATCATTGCCATACACCCCTTTCTATTTTTGCATATTTGCTGAATTCTACTCTATGTGCATACATACTGTTTGCAGCCAGTATAGGTTCATAATTATTTTAATATATTTCTTGAATGTATCAAGGCTGCTGAGCAATTCCAGCAGATCCTTGTGGTGTACTTTGTCAAAGACCTTTGTGCAGTCAATCTTTTACATAGCTAGGAAGTGAGATAAATTCTACTGAAAATGATGTGAAAGTCTGCATAGCTAAAGCCTGTGCTGCCTTGAATAAAATGGATGTAATATGGAAATCTAATCTACCAGACAATCTCAAATGGAGATTCTTTTAAGCCACTGTAGAGGTGGTGCTAAAGTATGGTGCCATTATTTGGGCATTAACTAAAAGCCTTGAGTCTAAGCTTGATGGAACTTACACTTATATGCTAAGAACTATACTTAACATCTCTAAATCACAGGTCTGTCCCTGATAATTCTCCATCTTCATATTTCTAAAATCTTACGTGAACATAGAATACACTTTGCAGGACACTTCTGGTGAGCAAAATAAGAACTTGCAACTGATATGCTATTCTGGACACTGAGCCATGGTGAAAGATAAGTTGGTTGCCCAGCAACCACCTACATTGACCAACTATGTTATGACACAGAATGCCTTGAGATATATTCAATTTTGTACCATTTAATAATAATTTTATTTTATGATGCCTATAAGAGAAACTTTTAAGACTTGCTTGTCTCTTATATAAGTAAGTATCGGGGCACCTCGAGGCAGTGTAATGGTTAGCAAGCTTGTCTTGCTAAAACAATTACGACTGAAGAGTGGGTTCGATTCTCACTGGGTGCCCCATACTTTCGGTCTTGTGCCACATCTAAGCTGGGCTTAGAAAATCACTATATAAGTAAGTATTTGTAAATATAAGAATGGGAATTCATGTAAAATTTTTTTGCAATGTTTCAACATATGAGAGATGTTAAAAATTTGAGTGTGTCTTGTTCTTGTCAAGGTTGTTTTACTATAATTGCCTGGAGAGAGAAAGTGTTTATGGGGAAGTGGTTAGTCCACTGTTTCTCTCTCAACCAATGTGGTATGTCAGAGATAAGAGTTTTGTCAAGATATATACAGCAAATTTATCGTATATGTAATGATATCAAGATTTACAATCATAAAAAATATGTATAAGTAGGATTTAGAATCCAGACAAGGTTTCAGAAATTGGGAAACTGTTTTATTTGCTTGATTAGGCATTTCACCATTTTTGAACAGGCTTCCTCAGATCAGAAAGAAAGAAATATATATGTGTATATTTGTATCTGTGCCTGAATATTAATTTTTTAATACTTTTTCTGTTTCTGTTTCTCTCAATCCGGATGGAAGAAGGAAATTATATAAATTTTGTGTAAAAGCCATTGTTTTAATTCAGGCTGTTTTCTTTTCATTTCAACTTTCTTGTTTTGTTGGAATTTGTTTTTATATTCCCTTAGCTTTTCCACATTAAATTAAAAAATCCTTGTCCAATTCATAAGTAAAATGTTTTAAGTACCATATATCATGTAACATTTGAAGACCTAATTTTGAACCAAATTTTAAGGGGTTGCATCATATACAAGACAATAAAATTAGTGTATGTACTGCTGGCCCTTGCTATGCCATTGACCAAACTATATAAAGCCATTTACGGCAGTGAAAAAGTACAGCTATATTTAAAATAAGCATCACACTTTACATGAGATTATATGGCATGTCTGTGTTGTTTGTGTCACAGCAGTATGTGTATAAATAGGACTGAGGGATGCTAGCTTAGTAGAAAAAGTATTACTGATTTAATATTGAAGTACACACACACACATACACACACACACACACATACATACATACATACATACATATTTCTTTTGCTAATTATGATTCACATGCTAATTATGAGTGGCATGCTAAGTATGATTAGCATTCTTATTATGATTGGATTGCTAATTATGATTGACTTGCTAAGTATGATTGACATGCTAATTATGATTGGCATGCTAATTATGATTGGCATGCTAATTATAATTGGAATGCTAATTATGAGTGGCATGCTAATTATGAGTGTCATGCTAAGTATGAGTGGAATACTAATTATGAGTGGTATGCTAAGTATGATTGGCATGCTAATTATGATTTGCATACTAATTATGAGTGGTATGCTAATTATGAGTGGCATGCTAAGTGTGATTGGAATGCTAATTATGAATGGTATGCTAATTATGATTGGCATGCTAATTATGAGTGGAATGCTAATTATGAGTGGTATGCTAAGTATGATTGGATGCTAATTATGATTTGCATGCTAAGTATGAGTGGCATGCTAATTATGAGTGGCATGCTAATTATGATTGGAATGCTAATTATGAGTGGCATGCTAACTATGATTGGCATGCTAAGTATGACTGGAATGCTAATTATGAGTGGTATGCTAATTATGATTTGCATGCTAATTAAGAGTGGCATGCTAATTATGAGTGGCATGCTAATTATGAGTGGCATGCTAAATATGATTGGAAATGCTAAGTTTGAATCCTGACTAAGTTTGTTGCATTTACTTTTGTATAAATATCATTGGCAAAAGATATACGAATGAATTTCTACTCTTTCCCTCTCGCTATTTTTTAAATAGCAGGACAGTCTGGGCCTTTTAGCCTTGTTTGGCAACTAGTCTATGAGAATGATAACTCTGAATTCAAAACCAGTTGGGTGTGGGTCGGATAACTTGTTATAAAATCATTCTATATTGCCTAACCTTTCTTCCTAACTCCCTTCTGTTATGATTTTCAGTGTAAGAAAGACAGAATATGCAGGTAGTATGAGGGTTATTTTGAGAATCAGAGAAGTTAGTTCAAATTCTGGTCTTGTTTACTTATACTTAACATCAGGAAGAGAGAGTTGAGGTTTCTATAGCACATAATGAGGAAAGAAAGCTTGGAAAATCTGATACACATATTCAGGACAGATTGAAGGCAAGAGAGACAGAGGGGAAACAACCCGTGAGCTTAAGTAAATGGATGGACATAACAGGGTTAAAGGAGAAATAAAGAGAAAGACAAAATTTATAGAGAACAACAAGGGACATGAAATTGTGGAGAAGTTTTGCTGGCTTTAATTTACATGAATGCACTTAGGAAAAGCTATGCATAAACCTATCTCTTCTTGCTTGCTTCCAATTATGGGTTAAATTATAGATTAGACTGGCCTTTCTAGCTGTATGCTGCAGCCAGCCTAAGAGAAATAATATGATGTGAAATTGAAAGGCATGAACCCATATGTTCCCCCTACCTCCAGCTATGAGTTAAATAATATAAAAGGCTGGTATCTCTAGCTTTAGGCAGCAGTCAGCCCAAGAGAAATGCAATAATGTAAAAGTGAAAGGCATGTAACTATTTCTTCTCCCTGCCCCTAGCTATGGGTTAAATAATATAATACATAAAGACTGCTTTCTAGCTTTGAACAGCAGTGAGCCTAAGGGGAGGTCATTAGATTGAAAGTGAACCACAGGCAGCTTGGTTGGAATTTAAATTCAGTTCACCAATTCTACTTTTCACACCCAATATCTGTTATACTACCCCCCTCCGTACATCCAGATATAGGAGGTGAATAAACAAGGTATGAGATGATAGGCTAAAGGAGATGATGGTCAGGTGTTTGATGTCATTACTCAAGTTCTTGCCACCGTTCCAAACACTCCCTTAGTTCTTTTCTGGATTCTTTCCATTTCTATAATGGCCCTGTGTGCTGAGCAAAGGGTCAAGCTATGTGTTGAGTAACTGACACCCACTCTCAAAGAGACACAGATGTGCCCATTGTAGTTTGACAGTGTAAGGCTACCAGATGGTTTATATCTCCAATCTGCCTGAAGTTCCAAATAATTTTGTGACCAGTGCCCAGAATAAAAATAGAGGAAGAGAGTATTTTGTATAGAGAATTAGAGTGTTTAACAGAGCAGAAGAGAAAGAGAAGGCAAAGAATGGTAACATTTTAAGATAAGGAGACTAGGAGAAAGGAAAAAAAGACAAATAAGAAAAGAGAAAAATAAAGAAGAGAAAAAGTTGTGAGAGAACTAAAGAAGACTGAAAAGGGAGACAAAGCATTTAGAAAGTTAAAAAGGTAGTTGACAGATAATGAAAAAGAAAGAGAGAATTCAAAAAAGGCATAGGAAGACAGTTTTCACTAAAAGTTAAAAGGAAGAAAAGAGAGAAAGCAGACATTTTTCTATTTAGAAATAGAAAAAGAAGATTTAGGAAAAAAGGGAAGACATAGAAAAACAAAATTTCATTCAGATTTCAGTCAGAACCAGTAGAAAGTAAGATTAATAGAAACAAGAAAGAAGTAGGATAAGATCTGAGAAATATTTGCCTGTCGTGGCATGAGTTGCTGGCAATTTAATGAAACAGCCTAATTCAACGATGAGGGTCAGCACTGCCTTTAAAATAGAGAGAGGTCTCCAGTAATTGGGTGGTAGAAGAGATAGGTGACTAATTAATTTTCCATAGCATCAATAGTAGCATGGAGGCATTAAAAATGGTCACTACTCCAAGTAAATTGGTAACTTTAGGAAGCCAGTTTCCTTGCCGTGTCTGTGCCTTTGTCAAATCTGCTTGAAGAAGGAATGGTGATCGGAATAGTGAACAGATGGCTTCAGGCACATGTCTAAAAGTGCAATAAATATAGCTCCTCTGTATAAGATTACTTTTGAGAAAGGAAGAAAATATATAGATATATCTTTATATATGCAATATAAAAATATTTAGTTGTCTATATATATATATATATATATATATATTGTGTGTACTAATATATATATATATATATATATATATATATATATATATATATATATATGTATATATATATATATATATATATATATATATATACATACATAATATATATATAATATTGTGTGTACTAATATATAAATATATATTGTGTGTGTACTATATATATATATATATATATATATATATATATATATATATATATATATAAAAAATATATATATATATATATATATATATATATATATTTGAGCTGCAGTCCCTCTTTTATACAAGTTTTGGTAAAAATGATTAAAAAGAAATTGCAGTTTTTTTTATTGAATTTTTCTTGTGTTCTAATATTTTTTTCTTTTCTGGACATAAAGTATGGAGCAACTGTCTGAATTTTCACTATGTCTGAGCACTTTTGACTATTCTTTTAGCCATTATGAAGGATAATTTTATTTTTTACTTTGAACGGAATGTATGGCTTTTTTTATGTATGTATCTAGAGTTATTGAAATACTTTGGTTTTCCATTTTCATTAATCAATAACATCAACTATGTACATGACCACAGTGTGCTGACCATGTTTGCAAAATAATAATAATCCCAGTTTAGTGAGAACAGGTGACAGACTAAAGAATTCTGGTCTCATATATTAACCAAAGGTGATTTGTAGATCATGACTCTTTTAATGCATCTTCTTCTGTGTGAATTATCTTCATTTTTTTTTAAACAAAACAGTATTTTTGAGGGCAAAATTGTGCCCATGAAGGTTTCTGCGGAATAATAGTACATTAGTGTGTTGCTTAATCTGGTTCTTTTATTGTCCTTTTTCCTCACTAACATTTTCTCATTAACTTTCTCAGTCAGTAACCTCCTTGCACCTTAGTGGCTTTATCACCTTACTTGGTGTGAAACAATTAAAAAAACAGAAAATAATCTATTTGCCAAGTCTTAACAAATGTCTATTCAAACAAGGAAAAAGAGGGATGATAAAAGGGGCGAAGGGCTACTTATGACACAGAAAGTCGTGGAGAGCCATGGTCAACTACATCCTAAAAGGACATGACATATGAAAGAAGTTTGAGCAAATATATCTGACATTTTACTTTTTTCTTTTCTTAAAAAGCAAAGCACAAATCATTGATGGATTTTTTCTTTTTCTCTTTGTTTTTTCTTACTCCATTTCCAGCAATGATTCTCTGTTTACAGTTTTATGGAAAATGCTTTGCTAATTGGAATGACACCAAAAAACAATCTTCTTCAAAACTGAACTGACATATATAATGTGTATAGGCTGGTATAAGTGAATGATATATTGATATATATATATATATATATATATATATATATATATATATATATGTATAGGCTTGTGAGCCAGCTGCAATAAAAAATTAGTTTCTGTTCTACTTCAATAATAAAATTAGAAAAGTGAGCCAAAGTTTAAAAACAGAATGTATGAGAAAACCAATATAAGACAATCCAGTTGTCGTACCTGACATTACGTAGAGGAGTGGAAAAGTTTTTAATAGTTTTGTTTGCAGAAAAATTAAATTCTTGTTTTGTCACTCATTTCTAATTTTAGCCTCAGTCAGTTTGAAGACATGTCATTAGAATTGATTTAAAATTATTTACATTCTTCGGACTATTGTGCTCATCTTTGTCGCCATATTTATTACAATGTTTCAGCTGTACTTTCTGGCCTTCTTCAGGTGGTTGTAATGTTGAACTGAACCCTTTATTTCGCTCACTGGGGTAGACTGTTCTAGTTCCACATGCCATATCTAATGGATGCCGGTTATCTCAAGGATACATGGCACAGTGGATAAAGGCGTTAGTTAGATCCAGTGACAAGACCCAAAGAGTGAGAATTCAATACCCAGTTAAGGCAGTGGAGAACTTGGAGAGGGGAATTAACAGGAGATAACTGATAACTGACATCCACCCTTTATCTTGCTCATTGGGGTAGATTGTTCTAGTTCTACGTGTCATGTTTAATGGATGTCAGTTATCAGTTATCTGACAAGACATTGTTTGGAAGACATTTGTAGCTTACATCAAATTTCTAATGATTATTATTAAAGCTTGCACCAGTTTGGGAAATCCAAAAACTAGTTGCCATTTTTCATTTTAGAAAAATTCATGAATTTGTTTATTTTTCATTTGGATCATTAATATAGATAAAAAAATTACTGGAAAAAATGATCTAGGGGGAAAATTTCTCGCAGAATTGACAAACTGACTCCATTTCTTTCTTTCTTTCTTTCTTTCTTTCTTTCTTTCTTTCTTAAGGTTCTTGTACGTATGCCTTCCCTAGATTAATGGGGAGGAATGGGCCATTACCCTAACATCTTGGTCCAACCTGTGTTGGTAGGAGTAGATGTGACACACTTGGGTGATCATGTCCATTTTTGGTTCATGATTACCCAAGAGCATTTACACAAAACTGAGTGAAACAAACCTGACTGGAATTCAAACTCAGCTCTCCAATTTCTCATTCATAATCATTATCTATTACACCACCCGCACATCCAAGCCTACAGCACTTGGTATGCCCAAGCAGTCGCCCATCTACATAATGACCAGGCTCGAGACTGCTTAACTTTGGCGATCAGACAAGATCTGGCATTTCAACATGATACAGCCATAAGCTGACTCCATTTACTTGCTACTAAACCAACAAATTTGTAGCGGATACAATATTGGCCCAAAGGCAACTTTTGAATTCTTTATTATTGCTCTCTTTGAACGTTTAAATAGTTCTTTCATTTCCCATTTAATATCATTATCTAATATATATAAAGTGTGGCCCTTTTAAGTAAACCATTGCCGCAAATGTAACTTGTTGGCAAGAAGAATTTTCATTTGATAACGAGGAGTTAGAATTACTCTACTGCTCATATAAATGTATATATATATGTATATCTTTATATATATGTGTGTGTATTATATACTGGCTCTTATCCAGTGTAAATAGTTGCTCTGGTTGTATCATTGCTTAGCTTCCATAGATTGGCTTCAGGCAATATAAAGAAATGTAGACGACAGTCTGCAGAAAGATTGGTCCAAGTGAAATCACAGTATTTACCAAAGATTCATCGGGTAATCAAAGGTAATTGAAGTAGCATGACTCAGGGTAGGAAAAGCCAGTGTTTCTGCTGACACATCTGGCAGTGCAAATATTTCCAGGAACCAATTCAGAATAATGGCTTGAAGCCAATGATCTAAAAAAGCTTCAGATTTCAAATTGAAAGTCTATTTTTTATGTGTCTGAAGAAAAACAAATTGCTGGATCTGAGATGCATCATTGGATTTCAATATGCAAAAGAATTTTATTTTGTCTGTGTATATATATATAACTTATATATATATATATATATATATATATATATATATATATAAGTTATGAAAAACTTGGTAATCCGTATGGGTAGTCCCAAGGAAGATGAAATCGGGAGAGCTCAATATAAATCCAGAGCTAATATTTTAAAGAAAAACAGATCACTTTAAGGTTATTTTATAATAATTTATTCCACCAGAGCCCTTTTAAAGGACACTGGATCATCAGATAGTACTTTCAAAAGATGAAACGAAATGAAATGAAAATTCATACTTTTGATGGGTAGTGTAAGTTTTTATAATTTAACAGAAGGGGTAATGAGGAGTGGTTTGAGAGACATGGTCGAGTTTAGAGAGGGTTTATTTAATATTTCTTTCAATCATACTTAGTATTGGGGGAGGAGGGACCAGACCTTGACCGATTTAATCAGTTAACTTATGGGGGGAATATTTTGGTGTTGGTTTCTTTTCATGTTTTGACTGTTTGAGATGTATTTTATTTTTGTGTTGTTCTGATTAGTAGTAGGAGTGTTTATTTCAAGCCTCTGTGTGCTGAGAGCAGCTGGAATTTGTATGAGCATCTTTCTATTTTTTCCAAAAGTTACATATATATATATATATATATATATATATATATATATATATATATATATATAATCTGAATAAATATATGAATTTGTCAGTCTGAGAAATTGGATCATGATTACGATCCCAATGTAATAAATTATAGCCATGGAATATTAGTGTTTGAATATTTTATATTATATTCTTACTCTGTCCTGGACATTGTGTTCTACCTGGATTCTATCCTCTTGGGAATTTTTATATATATATATATATATATATATATATATATATGAGGTGTATTTTGAGAACAAGAATTCACTCAAACATGTTTTGTTAAATAATATATACTAGTTTTTTAATCCTTCAAATTTATGAATAATTTTTTTTGTTATATTAGTAAATAAGTTGTTTTGTTTTATCGGTAAATTTACCAAAATTCATATTAACTTTTATTTTATATTATTTTTTTTCCTGGGTATGTTCTGTTTATAGTTATGGAAATGTTTTTTTAGTTCACATTTAATGGAACCAATTTCAACTCACTGAAGCTGATGTCATAATATCTGAAATTTTTGTGTTTGTGTGTGTGTGTTTTTTTTTTTTGTATATTAAACACACTTCAATATACGGTTCCCTATGCATAAAAAAAAAATCAAAAGATTTAATAAAAAAAGTTGATAGACAGAACTTGTCCATGTTATATAACAGAATATAATATATATATATATATATATATATATATATATATATATGCTGCCTATATATATATATATATATATATATGAGAAGATAATAAGAAGGCATTTTTAAAAGCAAAAGCCAAAATAAAACTACCGGTTTCGTCCCAGGACTTATCAAGTTATTTATTCTGGGAATTTAAAAGCGTGTAAATTAATTTTAATTAACGAATGCAATTAAATGGGGAGAGAAAAAAAAAATTTATGAATTTCAAGGGACTAGAATCCAATAATATTCAGACCTAGCAAGCATTCCCTCTGTTTACAAAGGTAGTTTTATTTTGGCTTTTGCTTTTATAAATGCCTTCTTATTTTCTTTTCCTATCTATTATTAAATTTTGTACCACGAAAAACTTATTTATATATATATATATATATATATATATATATATATATATATATATATATATAGGGTGCATCAAAAACTCTTTTACAAATTTTGTGGGGAGGGTGTCCTGATACCAAAAAATATTAAAACGTTTAAATATTTAAACATATGTTCAAATGGCTATCATTGTACTTCAACAGAGCAACTCATAAGAAATGTCCAAAATGTCCTCCACTTGCACACACCGCGCATACACTCATCAGATCAATGACTGGTGGCTCTTTAAAATACTCCCATGACATGTTGATGAAGCATCTGCATTATTAATCTCTGCTGCTTAAATCAAATATTTTAGGTGGCTTTACAGATGAAAATCCATAGGATTGAGGCCGAAGGGATGTACAGGCCATGAAACTGGTCCTCCCCTACCTATCCATCTTTCATGGTTGATGTCAGCCAGTGCATTACGAACAATGTGACTAAAATGCGCTGGAGCCTCATCATGCATGAATTGCATTCATCTCTGTATTAGCAGGGGTACATCCACTAGCTGGTCTAGAAGTGTGTTTGAAATAAACTCCCTGTAGGCAGCTATTGTAAAATGTACTGGGAGAACATATGGACCTACCAGAGAATCACCTACAATTCCAGCCCATGCATTAATTGTAAACAGATGCTGCTGTCTAACATGTATTGTACCATGAGGTTCCAATCCACCCACAAATGTTGGTTGTGTAAATTTACTATTCCACTGAAGACTGAATAGATAAATAATGGATTGGCAGTTTGTACAATAAACCATCAGCAAAAGTTCTCCCATGGTGAGTGATCAGAGGGCGAAAGACCCTGCAAACATTGCAAATGATATGGATATAGGAAATGCTCTTGAAGTACCCTCCATGCAGTACAACATGTACAACATACTAGGGCCATTTAATGTGTGCTGATAGCTGCATCAACTCTGACAGCCTGTAGAATGTGTTCTTTGTGGTCAGGCATATGAGTGGATCTGGGTCTTCCTTGATCCATAATTTGTGGTGCTATGGATCCTGTCTCAGCAACGTGATGATAAACAGTTGTTAAGGTTGGATGACATTGCCGCCTTTAGTCTAAGAAATGCAATCTGATACAGCTCTGAAGCCTTGTATCCATTACCATTCATGAGGCCGGATATAAAAGTCATATCTGTCTGCTCACAATATAAATATCCTGCCATTGTTAAATGAAACAGGTCTTAGTTAACTCACTACTATACACATTAAATGTTGAAGACAGACAAGCTGCAAATATACACGAATGACAAATGTAACCTAGTCTATATGGCAGCAAAGCACCATTGACTGTAAACTTTAAACTTAATGACTTAAAAACAAAGTATTTGTGGACATATGTTTACATGGACTTTTGTTTTTGTGTTAGGAACCCACCTCCAGTGTTTGTAAAAGTATCTTTGATACACTCTGTATATATATATATATATATATATATATATATATATCAAACATGTTTTGTTAAATAATATTGACAAGTTTCATCAATCAATTTTAACTTGGCATTTCCTTTTAGTTTAAACTATATATTTAGTTTGAGTCAACATTCCTATTCCTTTATAAATTGTGAAATTAATGTCTGCTGTCCTACAAATCAAAGCTCTTATCATGAGGCCCATCATCTTCAGTAAGACTTTTGATCTGTAGGCCAGTAGACATAAATTTCACTGATTAAAAAAATCAGGAATATTTACTCAATCTCTAAATATAATATTTACAGTAATATATATATATATATATATATATATATATATATATATATATATATGCCTATATATATATATATATATATATATATATATATATATATTCAGTTATATGGATATATATATATATATATATATTCAGTTGTATGGATATATATATATATATATATATATATATATATATATATATATATATATATATATATATATATATATATATATATATATATATATATATCTTCAGTTGTATGGATATATATAAATATCCCTACAGCTGAATATGTCTGTTCTATCCCTGATATTGAGCACTTTCCAATAAGTACTGCACATATATAATATATATAGAAATATATATATATATATATATATATATATATATATATATATATATATATACAGTGTAACCTGGATATAAGAGACCCGGATATAAGAGAAACCCGGATATAACAGAGATTTTCTCTGGTCCAAAAATTAGAGCCTGTGTTAATGTAAACAAAATAGACCAAACCCGGATATAAGAGACTTTTTCTCCGGTCCCGACAACTCTCTTATATCCGGGTTACACTGTATATATATATATATATTATATCAACGGATTAAATACCAATGTTATTGCAATTAATGGCGAAATCACTTTGCTAACAGGAGACATTAACTTACTATCAATTCCTTGAATAATAAGATCCTTATATCCGAGTTGCTGTCAGATGGAAAACTCGAATATAAGGATCTTATTATATAACTGCTGATTTGGCACTTATATACATCATGTATATTGTTATGGTCCAATATCCTCGCATCACAGTTATGGTCCAAGGTTAGAACCAAGGCAGAACACCATGAACACAAGAGTAGAATAACAAAGATATATCACAGCAGAAATATAGTACAAGAAGTTGAAGGTGTTAATAATGACTGTCCGTCTGGTTTAGAGTGAAGTAATATTGTCTCGAATCGTTACACCATTCATTCATTATACCTCTTGAGAGGCGCAGTATTTATAGTGTCGGGAAGAGTCCATTATCTCTATAGGTAAGTTCCCATAACATATATAATACGTTAAAAGATTCCATTTCTCTGCTCTGCACCAATAGCTTAGGGGTAGTGTCTCGGTCGAGTTTTGATCCCGTCTTAAATCACTCGGATATCTAGCCACACTAACAGGCTTTTATGTGGATATATATATATATATATATATATAATAAAAAGGCTTAAACACTAATATTATGGAATATTAGTGTTTAAGCCTTTTTATTATATCCTTACTCTGTCCTAGACATTGAGTTCTACCTGGATTCTTCCTCTTGGAAAATTTTTTTCTGAAAATATACATGTATGGGTATTTTTTTTATATATATTTTGCATATGCATGTATATTTTCCACTAATATTATCTATCTATATATATATATATATATATATGTATATCAAAACATAAAGCCTATTAGTGTGGCTATATATATATATATATATATATATATATATATATATATATATATATATATATAATTATTTATTTAGAAAATTTATAACATAAACATGTTATAAAATCACTACAAAAATAGCCATTTTGTTTCAATACTCCCAGTGTTTTATCAAGTGATGATGTTGAATGCAAAACAAATGGTTTTAAAAGTTTTAAATTCGTTAACGATCTTTCACAAGGGGAAAATGTTGTTCCAAAAGCTAGAATGACCAATCAAAATACAAGTATAGGAAAATTCAAAAAGCCTGACAACGAAGTCATGTTATAATAGCTATTCAGATCGTTAAAATACAGGTAAAATTAAAACAAAGAATTTATTCTAACCAATAATTATTAAATTATATGATAGGATTTGATATTAAAATTAAAAACTGCCAATTTTAAAATCCAAATTTAATCACTATTATGTTTAAAATTATAAAATTACTGCGAAAAAGGGGAAATACATATGTTATTCAATTTATTTCTTCGCTGAAATTACGTTAGAATAAGACATTACTCCATCCGGTCCTCCGACAATATATATGTATACATTTTAATCCCAAGTGTGTGAATGGGGTCGTAAAATCATGCATAAAACAACACAGACACAATCAGATTATAATACATAAGCATCCAGACATATTTAGATATATATACACACACAAAAAAAAAGTGACGAGACAGAGAACATCTCCATGGCCCTTTATGAAAAAAAAAAAAAAAGGAAGGAAACAAACACATACATACATACATACATAATTAAAAGTGAATGCACTTTCCATACATATAGACACCAATAAATACATGTACACACATCCACCGACATTGACCTAGACAATCAGATACCACAACCAATAAATATTTAAGACTGAAAGTGTCATTAAACAAATGCTAGCCACTTATTAAAATATAACTTAAGTGAGCAAATATGCAAATATAAAAATGGTTAAAAATAATATTATTTGATATATTAAAAACCAAAAATTCCAAATCCACAAATATCTATAAAAACATATATTTTAATCATATAAGTTGATAATAGTTTTATTATATATTAGGTGAAGAAAAATAAGATAAAATGAAACACCTACAGAAATAAATATATATATATATATATATATATATATATATATTGACTGCCATGACTGGGTTCTGCTTGTGTGTCATGGTGCAGGGTCCTGTTGCCAGACATATGGTTTTCTAGCAGCCACCCACTTGACCCAGGACAGCACTACCTCTTCAAAGCACTTGATTTCGGCCTCTGTGTTGAGTCTGAGTCCCTGTGGGAAGATGAGTGGAGGCATAACATTGCTAATCAATCGCTAAAACAAACAACAAGCATGCATAATATTAAAAATATAAAATGGTGACAATTTCACCCATCGCATCCATATTTCACCCATAAATATATATAAAAATATATATATATATATATATATATATATATATATATATATATATATATATAATATGTAAGTTTATAATCATGTATGCCTGTGTTTTAATAGATTTAGTTGGAAAATGTTTACTTGACGATAATCATAATGATTATAATATTCAACACTAACATTTTTAAATTTTGTGCACAAATTTTGGAAACTTAAGATGCTAGATTCTTAAAAGGAGAAATTTCCGCTCATTTTAAACAAAATTTCATTACTTGAATGATTATTTTAAAATCGAATGATCATTTTAAAATTTTATAATTGAAACAAATTTTTGTATAATTTTTCCTGAAATATCAATATCCTCTAAAAGAATGTATTAAATCTATGATCTAATCTGATGTCAATGCCATTGAAATAATTCACTTGTAATAAATGCTTTTGTTAACAATCTGCTCTTACTAGCCATTGAATGTATGCTCAGGACTCAGCAATTTAGCCATGTTCAGTAACTGCTCAGTACTCAATGAGTGCTCTAGAAATAGAGTCCTGCGATAAAGTTATCTGTTGTAAAGGATAAATATATAGACATACAGATGCTAATGTACATACATAAACACTCACAGATATAAACTGCCAAAAAATAAAGACAACAATGAAATAAATGATTTTGCCCTCCCAACTACTTGTAAAAATCAACACAACAATTTTGGGATGTAATAGTGTTATAGACAAGCGTATGGTTGCAAGAAAGAAATACGACAACAGCAGAAATAGATTTACGTGATTTATTTCAATATGTGTGGTTTTGGGACAGCTACCTTGTGGTATAGTTCATAGGCCGGCTGCAGATCTGGGTTGATCTTTCATAGTAGTTCTTACTGGTTGGCATGGTGCTTCTCCTGCTGACTGCTGCTGACTGACTGTGACAGGTCTCTTCCCTGGCCTCCTGTTGACTGCTGTTGTACTTCCCCGTGTGACCCCTTTTATGGCATTTTTTATGGCTTAACAGGCTCGTAAAACAACGCAAGTATAATTGGGAGGGAAGCATTTTTATTGGTCGAAAAATAGAAACACTTTAAAATATTTTATTTTTTGACCAGAACTTGTGCATCAGGAATATGCGTAAACAACGATAATGGTCATTTTTGTGACAGGGCCTTGTCCCATTCACATCCAACTCTCGCTCTTGAGTATGTTAGTTTATTTGCCTGCAAATCAGCCGAGATATGTCTTATTTTATTTTATAACAATAGGTAAAGAAGTTTTGTAGCTGTAACAATCACTGAAATAGAACTTAACAATTTTTGAACACAGAATGATTTTTGCAGCCAGAAAACTCAGTGCATTGTGCTAATAATTGCTTTTGTTTTTTTCTTGGGAAACTGTAGCAAAGGAATAATGGTTGGTATGATTGTATATTAGTGACATGAAACTGTTTTCACAAACTCACAGCTGACTTTCAATTAGCTCATCAGATTTAAACCTCATTGAGCATGTAGGAGATATATTGAATGCCTTAATAACTTCTCTCTTTTAGAAAGCTTTGGAATGTCCTTGAATAAATTATGTTTTGTATCCAATTAAAATTATAATTTAACTATTTCAAATAAAAAAAACATAATATCCTTCATCTGATTAAATACATACAAAAATTATTGTACAAATAGCAATCCTTTTTATTAATGTTCATCTTATACAAGGCATAAGAGCCACTCAAAGTAGAGGGTTACTGAAGGAGCTTGTTGTGTGAGCAGTATAAGAGTAAGAGGCAGGATTAGTTTATAAGAGGTAAGAGGTATAGTTTATGAAGATGTGTGAGAAAGATAACGTTTAACCCTAGATATGAACAGGTTTAGATTGTAGTGGTTAGGGAAGCATTCTCTTGGAGGTCTTTTCCACATGGTAGCATTTTGTGGGAAGAATCTCTTTGAGTAGAACTTATTTCTCACTCATGAAATACAAAGAGAATTAAGTTCAATTTGCATCCTAAAAGCAATAGAAATTGTGCGACTTGAAAGGTTTGTTAAATATTAAATTTCATTATCAAACATTAAACCATAGAAAAAGAACTGAAATAGGAGACAAAATAAATAAAATTATCCTTTTAGGATGGAAATATAAAAGATTAGCAATCCTGTTTATTCAGACTGTGTGTTTATATTTGTATAAATATTTATTTTTAAGTTCAGATATCTCAAAATTATTATTTGGTGCAAAAGAACTAGTCTGCACACACACACACACACACACACATATATATCCAACTATAGGATTGGTGTATACGGAATAAATTCCAATAACTACAAATGCTATTCTTAAAAGAGTGCTCAATACAGAGTAGAGCAAATATAATTTATTTGAAAATTATAACATAAACATATTATAAAATGACTACAAAAATAGCCATTTTGTTTGAACACTTCTGGTGTCTTATCAAGTGATGGTATTGAATGTAGAATCTACATTCAACACCATCACTTGATAAGACACCAGAAGTGTAGAACAAAATGGCTATTTTTGTAGTGATTTTATATGTTTATGCTATAATTTTTGAATAAAATATATATATATATATATATATATATATATATATATATATACTACAGGCAAAATATTGGGACCACCCTCTATAAAAAAAAAAAAAATATCATACAACAGCCTCATATTTTATTTTCATCAATAAAACCACCACCTGACTTAATTACTGCTTTACAAATTGTTGGTATTCTTTCCAACAGATTTTTTTTTTAAAAAAAGTAGATGACAAACCTTCACAAGCATTCTTCACTATCTGGGTATTCTTTTTGAACTCTCCTATACAAGAGGTTATTTTATTTTGATATAGACATGCTGCGACCTTCCTCTCTCTTCTAAAATATTTTCATGGCAACTGTTCTGATGAGCTACTTTCGCTGGTTCTCAGACTACATGAATTTAAAGGAGCTACCAAGCAGGTATCTCTTTCCCACCCTTTCACTGTCAAAACAGTTAAATGTAACTGTCTCTTCTTCTCAAACAGATTCTTCTCTCGCACTTCCCATCTGTGGAACTTCCTTCCCCTTACTTGCTTTCCTGATGTCTATAATCTTCAAATATTCAAGTGTAATGTCAATCGACATCTGACACCCTGAGCTTGTTCTCCTGCCTTCTCTGTATCCTTACCTCAAACATACCTCTTTACTCTTGTTCTCAATCCCCCTGTAACCCCTTTCATGCTAGTGGCACTCCTGTCTTGCTTGGGGTGAATTGTCTTAAATAAAAAAAGAAAAAGTGTTTTGGATTGTTGATTTCTCGAATGATTAAATTTTGTCCACTTAATGTGTAAACCAAATGGTATTGATGTCTTTGCAAAATTGAATGATATTGCTCGTTTTTCATGATTCCCTTGACCTAAATAAAATATCCAGCCCTCTTTTTCAGAAAACACCCCCATACTATATAACAAACCTACCACCATGCTTAACTGTTGGAACCAAACATTCTTCATTCAGTCTTTCTCCTGGCTTTCTTCTCACATACATTCTCTTTTTACTACTAAAAAGTTCAAATTACAACTGATCCATCCACAATACATTTTGCCTGTCTTCAAATGACCAGTTCTTATACTATTTTGCCCATAAAAGTCTTTTCTGCTCATTCACTTTCCATAACAGGGTTTCTTGA
This sequence comes from Acanthosepion pharaonis, assembly GCA_903632075.3. NCBI lineage: Eukaryota > Metazoa > Mollusca > Cephalopoda > Sepiida > Sepiidae > Acanthosepion > Acanthosepion pharaonis. Next base: position 1,144,379 of record CAHIKZ030003097.1, read on the forward strand.
TGGCTATGCACTCCAAGAGCCTTGCTGATCTAAATCAACTTTTCACAGTTAAGAGCTACACTGACTTTGTCCCGTCATTTTAAAACTTTCTTTCTACAAGAATATTAAAGTTTTGCCAAAAGAATTCCAATTTATCTTTCAGAGTAGAGGCTTCTTTGAGTTTATGCCCTCACCTCAATAATTAGCTGCTTTGATTTTGGCATTTTGTACAAATTCCTACAAAATTAAAAACTGTACCTTCGTAATCACTATTAGACTCATCCAACTCTTTTGGAATCTTCTGCGCTGTCTTCAGATTGACACTCAAACACATTGAAATGTTCATATTGGGGCTTCCAAAACAAATACCAAGCAGTACAGCATGCCATTTCCAAATTTTCTGGTGGAAGGAATTGTGTCATGGTGCTCTTTTTCTTACAGGTGGTTCCTAACTTACCCTACTATACTAGACAATCAACAAAATCAAAAATAAACAATGCACATGTGAGAAATTAAAAATATAAAATGGATACACTTTACCCATCAAACCCTTTACACTCTCCTCTTTGTACCAAAATTTTCATATTTGAACACATATGTCCACAATATATTTTTGCCACTTTTTCAATATCCAATTCTTATGCTTTTTTTTTGCCCATAACTGTCTTTTCTGGTTAACCCCCTTCCACAACAGGGTTTATTAATGGCTGTGTATCCCCTGAGACCCACTGATTTAAGTTGATGTTTTTTTGCTGAGAGCAATACTTGTTGACATTGAGAGAAATTTAGCTGTCAACTCTGGAACAGTTTTCCTTCTATTTCTTTTGCTCTCAATAATCGAGTATTTCTTTTCTGCAGCAATTGTCATTTTTGGTGCCCGAGCTCTTTTTTTCTGTCAATATTTCTGACAGTTTCTAACTGCCTTTGTAATGAATATTGTATACTATTTCCTAGAAATCTTGAACTTCTTGGCAATTTGTCTTTGAGAGTAGCCTTCTTTGAATAACATTTCAGTTTGTGCCCTTGCCTCAATGCCTAGCTGCTTTGATTTTGCAATTTTGTGCAAATTACATCAAAATTAAAAAATAAATAAAGCTATGAAAATACTGTCATAATGTCACAATCTGTTTTTTCTTTAAACAGAGACAGTTGCATATGTTTTGTTTTCAACATTAGTTAAAAAACTTAAAAAAGCCCATATTAATATTTAACTGAGTTAAAGGGTCTACTTAGTAATTAATGATCAAAAAGAAAATATAATCTTTCTCAAACAAAATATTCATAATATAGCAAAATGTATTGTGAACATTCAAATTCACATTTGGGTGTTTTTGTAGTAGGAGGATCCTGGAGAAAGACTGAAAAATAAAAGCAAATACACTGTAGTTATTGAAATTTTATATTTTAATTTTAAAAAATTGAAAAATACACTTCTGACCAATGAAAAAAAAGAAAAAGTAAGTATACGTTTTGTGTTGTTAGACCTAGCCATTTATTTGAGTCAAGCTTCAAAGAATAAAAGTAAGGAAAGGAAAAATTAAAATTAAAAACTTTTTAGCATTTAATAGAGAAAATATTTGAATACTGTGAAATTAGGCCCTTTTCATTTGGTAGATTTATTTGATTGTGTCTTAAAAAACAAAACATAATTTGTCTTTATTTTCATTGTTCAACATTGTATCTCATATTTAGATGTTTTTTTTAAAAAGAAATGCTGGGTTGTTCCAAACTTTTTGCCTGTAGTGTATATACATACATACATACATACATACATACATACCCCCCCCACATATATATTTGCATTTAAAGATCTCTGGCATGTAACATTGTTGAAGGATCTCAACCATGTTTGAAGGTTGAGAATCAAATTTCATGTATTATTTGATAAATGTGAGCCTGCAATTTGAGAATATTTTGAACTCTTTTTCTGTGTGAGGAAAAACCAATTGGTTGCTTCTTTTTGATCATGAACTGTAAAGAGTTCACATGATCCAGCATTAATGTATAGTTTCTGTACAGCTAAACTATGGCAGTATCATCATATCATAGCCGTATAGTTGGTTTCAATGATGTAAACCCTGAAGCTATTTCCTTGAATCATTACATATATTTGTTTGCTATGACTGGAGATAATGGTGATCCCATACATAAGTCTTATTCCTACCAAACAATACTGAAAAATAAAATAACTGAAAGAATCAATGCACATACTAATCCTCTCATCAGCAGGTCAAGCATAGGAATATGCCCTTTATATGATATTTTGATTAGTAAAGAGCAGTCATTTAAGGCTTTAAAATTCAAATTCCTGCAGGAGAATGGTCCAGTAGGTATGTCTACCGCTATGTATTATCTTAAGAGGTCTTTCTAAATTTCCAAAGGCTTATCAAATCTCACAGATATGTAATAAATGCTGATGTATATAACAATCAGAGCTCTGTGAGTTGTAAGAACTTTGATGAGTAGAATAGTCAAAATAACACTATAAACACTGGCGACTTAATTAAATATTACATCAATAAATGATCTTTTATGTGAAATTCTAATCAACCTATGATGTGGCAGTAATTTAATGCATACAGGCATTTAGATATGGTCACAGTGACTTGTTGAATTTCATAGGAAAGAAAGGTAAAATAGGTAAGAGTGAATGTGACTCAGTTGGATGACTACTTCAAAAACTGCTAATCTTCTAGGATTTTCATGCACAACTATCTCTAGGATTTACAGAAAATGAGGAGAAAAGAAAAAAATTCCAATGCGCAACAATTTTGGATGTGGAAATCCTTTTTTGATGAAAGAAGCCCAAAGTGAATGGCTAGACTGGTTGAAGCTGAAAGAAAAACAATATTGGCTCAAATAACCAGTGTTTACATTGGATATATATAGAAGAGTATCATTGAGCACACAACACATTGAACCTTGAAGCAGACGGGCTACAGCAAGCAGATGATCATGCTAGATATCACTCCTGTCACTCCTGTCAGATAAGAACAAATAATTGAAGTTAGAATTTATTAAAGCACACAAATATTGAACAATAGTAGATTGGAAAAATAGTGATTTGTATGAAGAGTCTGAAGAAATCCTGCTGAAAGGTATTATTGCACCTAAAACAGATGAATCAAAAATCAAAAAATGGATGATTTGCGAAACAGACTCCTGAGAGGATGTTTCCCTGATCATTACAATCTGAACTTCTTCAAGACTAGGCTCAGCTGTTATCTATCATACATAACCTTGTAATCTGCATTTACTTTCACCCCCTTTTATCCATACAACAACCTTGCTTGGTAACCTACCTTGAGTGGTTCTTGGGCCTTGTATTGGGTTAATTGTTCAGTAAAAATAAGGAACACTTATATCCTGATAATGGTTAATGTGCTAGTATCACAAATTACTAAAAATGAGCTTTATGATAATGGAGAACTTCAAAATTACAACCTTGCGCCAAACTTAGTATTGTCTATGAAATGCTTTTCATCTATCTTTATTTACATCATTTATCTAAGTATTTCCATGATCTATACAGTATTTACATACAAGAAGTTGGCCAGTACTTTTTGATGTTAGCAGGGAATGTGAAAAAAGTATCTCTCTTCCCAGGCGATAAAAAGATATTAGATAGGAAGATAAATAACAGGGTCAATATTGAACATGACAAATATAAAAGTCTCAAAAGGTGCTGGATAGTTGAGCAGAAGTTTCAATATTGAACGAATATGGAAATTTATTCCAAGCACAAAAATAAGATAGTGAGCTCCTTTGCCCAAAGTGTTGCTTATATAAATATGGAAATATATGCATGAAATACTTGAAATATTTTCTCCAGTATCAACTTCTTTTTATACACATATAGTTATGCTTTAGTTCTACCACTTCTAGAGAAATTTTAGTTTGTTATAGACCCAAAAGTCTGTTGCTCTACCAACTGAGCTATGTGGGCAGTTGAATTCCAGTGGAATCCATTAAATTCTCCTATGTGCTAAAACCTTTGGGAAAGGTATGAATCCTTGTCTTCTTCCCCCCAGCTATGGCTAAATAGCAGGACAGACCAGATTCTATAGCCTTGGATGGCAACTGGTCTACCGCAGAAAGAGATGGCAACCTACTGTGAAAAAAAAAAAACTGCCTCGTCAGTCATGTATCAAAAGATATATGATTGCCTAAGCATGTATCATGCATGACTCATAACTGATTTGATAGACTCAAAACACTATAAAATATCTATCCCAATGGTAATGGTTAAATTAACCCCATTTCCTTCTAAGGAAACACTCAGCAGGAGTAGATAGGTTCACACTCCTCCCCAGTTTATTGAACAGGAGTAGAGGTTTATCCTTTTTTTCATGTTTATGATTGCGTTTCCGGTTCCTTCTAAAGTCTTTTCATTGTTTCTCACTCCAAGCAACCACTTGCATCTTAGTGGCATTATTGCCTTGCTTGGGGTGAATTGATTAAAAGCAAAAAAGAAACAGAACTGTTAACATTACTGCCAATTGAAAGAATTTTTGATGAAATTAGACTTCTTAAGTCCACTAACTGTTATAGCTCTTTCTAGTATCTGTAGAGTGTGGGTGTGTGGGGGGGTCCTTCCAGTTTCTTTTCTCTCATTTCTCACTTTTGAAACTCTTGAAACTCACTTCTGGCTGCTCTCTTCTTGCTTTCTAGCCAACTTAAACCTTCAAAAATTCAAATGCAATGTCAACCGTTATCTACTGTCTCCTTCATTTGCCTTCTTTTATCATCTCCACTCCTTAATAATGTTTTTCCTTTTCTTATTTTTTCACTCTCAGTAATCCCCTTGTGTCTTAGTGGCTTTATTACCTTCTGGAGGTAAAATCATTAAAAAAATATGTACCCTTTAAATATATTTTTTTATAGTAATAGAAAATAATCCCAGATTAAGAAGAATTTATTAATTGCTTAAAATATGGTACTTCTGTTACAGAAACACATAAACATTACTATTAAAGAACTATTGATTCTTATGGAATCTTCATATGTAAAGAAACCTCTCTTTAATTGGTAAACTATTTCAATAAATTGCTAACTTTTGCCAATTCTTTCTCCAAAGAGGCTAACATTTATGAAGATGGAATAAATTGATTGACATGATCATACTAAAGTGGAATTAGAAATCTGCATTGTTCGTCAAATATGGAATTTCCGTGTGTTTGGGGGAATCATTCTTACCAATATGAAAATGGTTCAGATATTGAAATGTGCAGCAAACTCTCTTGATGTTTATTACTCCCCGCACTCATTCCCTTTCATTACACTTTACGTTCCATTACTTATGACTCTCCCCACCACCACCACCACCACCAACAATCCTCATTTATATTCCATCATTCTCTTTTTCTTCATTGCTTTTGTCTTTCTCTCTCTCTCTCTCTCTCTCTCTCTCTCTATCACTATCTCTTTCTCTCTGTAAAGTTCTCTCCTCTCCATTTCTCTTCCCCTCTCTCTCTTTCTCTGTCTCTCTCTGTCCTTCCCCCCCCCCTGCATTATGTTTTTCTTACATTTCTTTTCACATTTTCTTCCTGACACATTCATGTTTAATCTCCTAACTTCTTTGTCGGCCACCCATTCTTAACATTATCCTGTCTCCTTTTCTTTCAACCTTCATTTTCCTTTCATCGACACCCATCTGATTCCTTCCTGCCCTAATGTCGCATAAAAAACAGATGATTATGAAACAATAAAAGAAATGAGAAAGAGAGAGAGAGAGAAAAAGAGAGAGATGGAGATGGAGGCAGAAAAAGCAATAAAAACATGGGAGGGGAGGTGAAAAATGCTGTTGTCATAAAAGACAACAAAAGTCTCTGTGTGTCCTGCAACACTTGACAAAGAAAACCTGGGAATATTTCTTTTTTCCTTAAGCCCAAACCAAAATTGGATTTTTTGCCCTAGCTAAAATGATTGGCTAGTTGTCATGCAGTCACTATGGACATCTGCTCCACTATATTAAAGACACAGGGAGTGGAAGGACATCAACTCATAAAGTTGACCATTTATTGATGGATCGTATGTCAATCTATCATTAAAATGTCTATGAGATGTGTAATTTATGAAAAAATAATCAATGGTTCAAGCAAGACACTTAGGATATAAAAGATTAAGATCACGTATAAATCAACAAAAAATATTAATGTGGTTAGTCAGGAAGAAGATTCTTTCGTTAGAAGAAAATTGTTCCTTGAATTAAAGACTGGATTTTAGCACATATTATAGGGAAAGTTACAGTCAAATCTGAAAGCATCTTATTGTATTTTTTTTGTTTTCTCTTTGTGTTGACCAGGAGATAAGATTAGCACTTCTTTTCATCACCTAAAACTACTTAGGACAATTTTGCCTTTTATTTGGCTTTCTCTAAAATGTATACCTTAGCAGCTTCATCACTGAAAATAACAAAAGAAATTTAAATAGCTTCTGGTCACCTATTATGATTTTAGGCCTTTTATGATTTCTTTTCAGGCAATATTTATTTGCCCTGAGTGAAGATCGACTACAACTTGCTCACTCTTTATCTTTTTTAACACACAGAGAGACTAACACATGGATATACGCATATAAACGCACAAAGACACTGAGAGAGACACAAACAGACACATATATATATATATTTATATAATGTTTATTTAAGCAAGTCTTTCAATAATTTTTTAAAATGCTATATCACATCAGGATGTCAGGACATAGGCAATCATTGCTTGTTATAGATTCCTTTTCTTTTCCTCTGAATTGCTGTGTCTTCATGGGAAAGACAATCAAGTAGTTTTGCAGTGCTTTCTCTATGGTTTTCTTTCTCTTAGGCTGATAGTCAACCGAGGTGAGAGAGCACAGTCTACACTACTATTTAACCTATAACTGGGGGAGAAAATAAAGATTCATGCCTTTCGCAAGAAAATCAATACAAAACTGAAGGCAACAGACTAGCCCAGAATTGAAATAATAATAATAATAATCAGAACAAGGAAATCCAATCAAACAGACATTGTGATCAAGAGATAACAAAAACAGAATGTGCTTTCTTATTGGCATGGTGGTTCCTGCAGACTCTAATGTTTCTCTGAAGAGGACACATGGCACAGTGGATAAAGGCGTTGGTTAGATCCAGTCACAGGACCCAAAGAGTATGAGTTCAATACCCGGTTAAGGCAGTGGAGATCTTGGAGAGGGTAATTAACAGGAAGAATTAACAGGAGATAACTGATAACTGACATCCATTAAACATGGCATGTGGAACTAGAACAGTCTACCACAGTGAGTGAAATAAAGGGTTCAGTTTGACATTCCAACCACCTGAAGAAGGCCAGAGCATACAATGGCCGAAACGTTGTAATAAATATGGCGACAAAGATGAGGGCAATAGTCCGAATAATGTAAATAGTGTACATAATACCTCGTCTCAGAAATATAGACAGATACTGAAGGGCCGAAACATTGTAATAAATATGGCGATAAAGATGAGGACAATAGTCTGAATAATGTAAATAGTGTACAAAATACCTCATCTCAGAAATATAGACAGATATCTCAAAAGAGCTTAAAAAAAACTATCAAAGTCCAGGGATCTTGAAGTAGAAATTTAAAAATGTGGCACATTAGGACATGAACAATTCCAGTTGCAGTTAGAGCGCTCAGTGTGATAGGAAAATGTTCTAATAGACTCATTGAAGGGATTCCTGGTAACCAATACCTTAAAGAAATAAAAATATTCTATTCACAAGTATAGCTCATACATTACAAAAGGCTTTGTCTAAGTAAAATGTGTGTGGTCTTAGCTTCAAAAAAGTTTAGTGAAAATGTCAAGATGCCATTTCTGACCTTAGGTCTCTGGTTGGGACCCGGAAAGAAATGAGCATGTAAGGGAAATAATAATAATAATAATAATAATAATAATAATAATAATAATTTATTCCATAGTCTATTAGAAATTTGTTTAGGCATCACATATACTTCAGCCATGGCAGCAGTGTTTGGTATCTCTAACAGAGCTTATCCTTCTTCAAGTTGGTTTACTTCTTCTAAAATGGTTATCCAAGTCAGTCTGCCCTATTATGTAACCCCAAACTTGAAGTGCAAAAAGATGGATACATGGATTTTTTGCAGAAGTGAGTGCAAAAGAATTGTTCAGAATTTGAACTCAGCTTGCTGATTTCACTTTCATCATTGTTAACCATTACACTACCTGCATATCTCCCCCTTTCTTTGCTCTACATTTTATAAAAGACAAAAGACAAGGAATGAAATTTAATGAAAAAATCTTCATTAAATTTAATTTCTTTTGTTTATGAACAAAAAAGGGGATAGTGGGTTTGAATAAATGTAAATATTATTCAAATGCTTTTAATCAAACATTTGTTTATGGACAGCTACGTAAATCTTTGAATATTGTTTGGTCTTTACATTTTCAAAATACTTGTAGAATTTAACTGTTAGCAATTATGATATTTTGTCATGAAATAAAAAAAAAATCAATAAAATCTCAATTAATTCTAAAACAATTCCCACTAAGAATTTTTAGTTGATATTTAATTAAAAAAGAAGGGGAAAATAAAAAGGCAGTTTCAACAAATATCATTGGCTTGTCCTGAAATTTAATTATGAAAAAAATATCTTAACAAAATAGAAACATTCAAAGGAGAAACTTTGACAGAAGAGAACAAATATGGAAAACAAAATTGTCTCCTCCTCTAACAACACATTTTCTACTAATTTATCCCTCTCTCTATCAATTCTACCCCAAATACCAATAAAAAAATAACAAGATATTTTCAACTTGCATAAGACAACAAAACTTCTTTAATCAAGACATAAATAGACTAAAAAAATCCTTGAAAATGATAAGGAATTCTATAGAAATTTCCAAGGAAGAAACATCCCAGATTCTAATTCCCAGACTTTTCAGCTTAATGCAAACGAAAGTAAAGATGATCTGCAGAACAAATACAAAAAAAATCATTTTTTTAGGAAGAACAATTTCCTCAGAAGAAAACCTCAAAGATGTTCTAAACTTTGTGAAAGATAAAAATTAAAATGGCTCCCAAATCACTAAAGTGGAAACTAATAATCCAATCAAAAGAAGAGGATGCTGGTATGTAGGTAATGTTGAAGGTCACACAAAATTAATTTGAAATTGATATCTAAAAATAATGGACTTGAATGATTTTAACCTCTGCTTATGGATTGTTCTATCTAAGGATGGCTCAAGGTACTTGCAATTTTGGCTGTCACCCATGGAGCTATCCAGGATGATGGCACCATTATGCCACCATGTGATGTATTTGGGATCTTCCAAAATTAAAACTTCTAAAAAAGTTTTTGCCGTCATCCATGACTGAAGACAGATAAAATTCTTTTGCTATTATGTTAATACACAATGATCTTGTAAAGAATTCTTTTGCTATTATGTTAATACACAATGATCTTGTAAAGAATTCTTTTGCTATTATGTTAATACACAATGATCTTGTAAAGAATTCTTTTGCTATTATGTTAATACACAATGATCTTGTAGAGAAGATTAGTGTAGAAAAGCCCACAAAAAGATATGCAGATTTAAATGCCAGAAAAATGTTTTAGGAAAGAATAATGAATGTTTTCTTTTGCTTGTATTAATTCTAATAAACTCGTTATTCTACATTTTCAGTTTTTTCTATTCGTGAAAATTTTAAAAAAATACATGGTGCCTTGTGTGCCAGTAACCTTAGGACATCATTAGCTTTGTCCCATTATTTTAAAACTTTCTTTCTACAAGGATACTAAAATTTTACCAAAAGAATTCCAACTTCTGATTCCTAGAAAGAAAATTGTGACAAGGCAGTTGGTATTGAACCATGCAAAATATTTTAGGACACCAATTTGTCCGACATTATCTAAATGACCATAACATAAGAAGACATAGAGTTTTTTCACAATTATTAAAGTATTTAGATTCTCTTAGTGTGAAAAATTAGGGGCTACTAGAAATATTTTCATACATTGACAAGTAATTTACAATGGTATTCAGTCAATAGAGACTTTCTATCTTAAGAAATTTTGGTATTAAATTGATCGTCTTCTGTTATAAAGTTGACCTCAACTATTTAACTATAGCCAGTTAGAACTGACATTGTTGCCTTCACAGACTGTGTTAAAATCAATGGTATTTTTATCTTTTATGAGATTCCTTACTTTTGGATCAGTGCTATTTTTATGGAATGCCATTCTGATACAGACTTTCAAAGAGCTAAAGAGTAAATTAACAACAGGAGAGATGCTGACATCAATAAAAAGACAATATATTGTTGACAGTTTTCAAGTCACTACCCTCCAAAATTAAATGTATTCTAGGGTCACTTGTGGATGCTTTAAATGCAACTGTAGGATATATATATATATATATATATATATATATATATATATATATATATATATATATATAAATGCTCAAATGTCCAAGTTAGTGTTTACTTGGATCAAAGGTTTGTCATATGCCAAAGTTGAAGTAGGTGCAGAATAAATGAACAAGAGAATTAAATATTATCTTTAATGAATATATACAAATTCAGAGTTCAGCTTTTCATATTAATTGAAAAAGTATCAATGAGGTATCAAAAAATGTTACTGGGGTAGATTTTTAATGGGGTGTCAAAAGGTGTTAATGAGGTATCAAAGAGTGTTAATGGACTATAAAAAGTATTACTGAGGTAACAAAGACAGTTAATGATATATCAAAAAGTGCTAATAAGGTCGCAAAAGTATCAATGGGAATATGAAAAAGTGTTACTGAGGTATAAAAGAGTGTGTTGCAGCAGGCCGAGAGGTGTGAGTGCCAATCGACCGTACAACTAAAATAGGGGACACAAAGGCAAGGAGATGGCAATAGCAAAGAAGGATGACAAACGCAGATGGTCCGTTGTAGACGATGGAAATCGTGTCTTTATTTGCGAACGGTGGATGGTAAGACGACAGAGGTTGTTTGTTCGGGAACGGTGTCTGGATGTTAACGGGCGCTGGACGCCAGTGGGCGCTGGATTAGATCGTCAGCGGGTGCTGGAATAGGTAGCGCGATGTCAGTAAAGCGCCGCAGGGGTGAGCTGGAGGCCGCTGGAAGCTGTTGGGGTGAGCTGGAGGCTGCAGGAGTGCTGGAAGCTGCAGGAGTGAGCTGGAAGCGGTAGGAGTGCTGGAAGCTGCAGGAGTGAGCTGGAAGCTGCAGGAGTGAGCTGGAAGCTGCAGGAGTGAGCTGGAAGCGGCAGGAGTGAGCTGGAAACTGCAGGAGTGCTGGAAGCGGTAGGAGTGAGCTGGAAGCTGCAGGAGTGAGCTGGCGTCTCAGAGGGAAGGCAGTAGCAAAGAGTGAAGTGAGTGGAGCTTTGAAGAGTGGTGATCGAATGACTTTCGGAAGTTAGCCCTGGGTCCCGTCAGATGCTGGGCTTGGTCGACTTGACTGGGCGCGTCAAAGTCATGAATCAGGAAGGCTTCCTGCTCCCTGGCCGGCAGTATTTACTTGACTCCCACGAGGTCAAGATGTGACACAAGGTCGTTTTTCGTGGGATTACTTGACTCCACATAGGGTCACTGGTCAAAGATTGGTCATAACATGTCCAAGCTGGTCAAAGCTTAGTCAAGTTCTGGTCTTGGCTTGTCTTTACCATGGTCGCAACCCAGCCCGAAGGCCGGGCTGCTTCTGTGGCCGGCGGTATTTACTTGACTCCCACGAGGTCAAGATGTGACACAAGGTCATTTTTCGTGGGATTACTTGACTCCCACGGGGTCAAGACGTGACACAAGGTCGTTTTTCATGGGAAAACCCAAGTGTTTCCGCATAGGGTCACTGGTCAAAGATTGGTCATAACACGTCCAAGCTGGTCAAGGCTTAGTCAATGTTTTGGTCATAACATGTCCAAGCTGGTCAAAGCTTAGTCAAGTTCTGGTCTTGGCTTGTCTTAGGAGGTCCTGGTATGGTCCAAACTAGACTTTGCCATGGTTGCAACCCAGCCCGAAGGACGGGCTGCTTCCATGGCCGGCTAAAAACCGCTGTGAAGTCTCGGGCATCTAGATATGACGGTGACAAGAGAAGTGGTGACGCTAAACAAGTAAATGAATATAATTAATTTCAGGCCGTATTAATTACAGTCAAAAGTGTGTTCGGTGTTTGTTGACTGTATTTAAATTAATTTCGGTTCGAAATTAAAGGTCTCTTATTTTTGTTTAGTGGCGAAAATTGAGTTTTGTGCATTTTTGTCTGTTTGAAATGATGTCGTTGCTATTTTTAGCACACAAGGGTCATGACCTTTCTCTACGGGCAGGCATATCCGGGGTTGTTTAAGAAAAGGTGGGAGTGGTGTTTGGGCACACTGCAACAAGTGTTAATAGGGTATCAAAGTGTTAATGAGGTAACAAATAGTGTTAATGGGGTATCAAAAAGTGTTAATGGGTTAACAAAGTGTGTTGATGGGTATCAAAAAGTGTTCATTAGGTTACAAAGTGTGTTAACAGTGTATCAAAAGTGTTACTGATGTAGCAAAGAGTGCTCATAGATTAATAAGTAGAAGAGTGAATCTTAGACATAAAACTGACTCACCTAAGATAGAAATGCAAATAAAATAATGCTTGAAGATAGAAACAAATAAAGTCGAGTCTTTATTAAGATTTCTCTGACTCATTAGCTGTTATTGTGGCCAGGCATAAAGAATGCTTTCAATATCAGCATACGTCCCTGCTGATTTGCTTGCATGAAAGACACAAGTTACAGTGCCAGAAACTGGCCCCCTCTCTCTTATTTCACTAGAGATTCAAGTCTTTAGGTTCTTCCTAAAGACTTGAATCTCTAAAATGTTGGGCGCTTTCCCAGTTAATCTTCTCACCACAAAAACTCTCAATAGAATAATGGGACAATTATCTAGAGGAATTTCTTTCTGTAAACTTTTGATGATGAAAATATTCCAGATAATTTTAAAGAACTTTCTCCATTTCTAATTTTTTTAGACTTTATTGTATTTGTCAATTACAAAGAAAACTATTTTTTTAATACTATTATTCACCAGATACAGGGCGAAGAGTCACTCAAGGTAAAAAGAATGAGTTTGTTTTTGTAAAGTGTCAGAGTGACGGGTGTAAAGTGTTTGTCAATCAAGAGCTGCCAGTATTTACCAAAGCCTCCTCACAAGGCAGGATGTGACACAAGGCCACTTTTTTATTTGGGGTAATACTGAAGCCATAGGGTCAGGCAAAAATTCCCTGTAGACCCTGCATACATGGGCTGAGTTTGTCTACCTTCCCAGATGAGACTCTGCCCATAAAGAGCTGCTTTCCTACTGCTTTGTTGTGTCTTGCTTATATTGTTATCATTTACCTACTGCTAGAGACTTGCATGTGAACAGATTAATCCAATTAATTATTGTTGGAGGGGTACCAATGTTGTGTCAAAGAACATCTCTCCATATAATTCGTCCGATATATTACTCTACAGTTTTAAGGCTGTAAAAGAAGGATGTAAAAAGTGCATATGATGAAGATATGTAAAATAGGTAACAGCTGACTTGAAAATGTCAAGGTCATAGTGATTGGGGAAGCAACCTCTCGGGAGTTTGTTCCACAAAGTAACAGTTCTTAGAAAGAATCTGAGTGGAACTTACCCCTTACTAATGAAATATAGAAGGAATGAGGATGAGTTTATCCTCTGTATGTGGCATGGATGGTCCTCACTATGGATATCTGAACTGGTGGAACTAAGGAATGTAGTTCATCTGAACATTTGCTTTAGATTGAGTGGCCATGGTTAAATGTAAACAAATAATAGAACTGCCTAAGAAATGGAACTGCTAAAGTTTGCAATAAGTAATATCAGGAAAAGAAAACGACAGAACAAAAACAGTATAAAATCAAGCAAGTGATTAACACACAAGAGCAAATTTAGATAAGCAAATGTAGCATTCTAACCTCAAGACAAAACAGACCAAGACTGAGTCAGATGAAATCAAAGTCTATTTTAATGGCTAGGAAGAAATTATTTTATGCTGAAATGACAGACCCATCTGCATTCTTAGAGAGTGGTTCAGACCCAGTCTCCAGTTGAAGAAAAATTGGTCACTGGTATAGGCAAAGATAGGAGCAGTGATTCAAACTTGGCTCCAAATGTAGTTGTCCTTAAAGGGTAGGAATGAGCCATGTATGAATTTCCTCGCATCCTTTACCGGTTGTCTTTACTCCCAGTCTGCAAAAACCATAAGAAGGCATTTAAGTACTCTCTCTCTCTCTCTCTTTCTCTCTCCTTCCCTCCCTCTCTCTCTCTCTTGTGGGGTGGTGGCAAGCAAAAGGTTGTTTTTAGAGAAATCTGTGTCCGGCATTTGTGTAATGGCGAGCTGGGAATGCCACACTTGAGTCATTGACATGCCTCAAGGCTGGCTTTCCTATTCTGTGCATTGACAGAAGATTCAATCTTGAAGGGTAGTATTAGTGATGCTTTCCCTAGACTTACCATCATTCCACCCATTTCTAGTGCTGAGGGCCATTGTAGGGTCCTGAAACAGTTGAGATTCTTCAATGAGTGTAGGTTGGCCTTGGGCATGATTCCTCAGTCCAGTGACCTTTCATGGCCTAGAAGGATTTTGTATCAGGTTTTAGTAGACAGGGGCATGGTGGACATACTCTGTGATCAGCTCAGTTTGTTAGCAACTGAGTAGCCACTCCTTCTGGTCTTGGATGCCAGTGGCAATTTTGCCTCAGCAACCCTGAGTTTTCACTTACTTGGCAATTGATTCAGAATGCACTATCTCTCAATGACATAGCCTTCAAAGGGGGCTGGCAGGTTTTCCTAACTGTCATTAGCTTCATATGCCTTCTACCATTGTCCTCAGGTGTGCCCATACTGGGACTATTTTGGTAGGTTGATGGCTTGTATCAATCTTGAAAATCTTGTGTTCATTGATCTTGCATATGCATGTGATAATGTGTCACCCCTTTGTACTATGGTGAAATGAATGGTGTTTCTCACATTGCTAGCTATGACAAGAATGGTGGTGTGGATGTTGTGGAAGGAGAGAATCTTGCAATACAAACATTATTCTCATTATGATCTATTTGTATTCTTTGGGCACCAAATTAAGATGAAGGTCAGATCTGATAGAAAGCATTTGCTATCAACAGATTTCAGTGAAAGCTGGGGGTTAGTGGCATGATTGTTTTCAGTGAACTGGTCTAGACTAGATTTTATTTTTAAGTTCCCTTTGATGCAATGGGATAGTTTTGTAATGGCCCCCTCTCCTGATTACACTAGACTCATTTTGTTTCCTGACCTGCTCCTGGCATTCTCTTTTGTTATGATTTACATCAAAACCTCATTGGTTTGTTTTTGTTCCATTTTTTCATCTCGACTCAGTCAGTCTTTGTCTTTCCCACTCCAATTTTTCAATTCCTCCTAACATATTTTATTTTAGTTGGAATGTTTTGTTATATTTTAGTTTTGATTTGTCGGTTCATCCTTTCTCTCAACATTTCATGATCATAGATTTTTAATTATTTTTGTAAGAAAAAAGAAAAAAAAAGAGATATCTGGACACTAATGAAATTTTCATGTCGTGGGTGTTTTTGTAGATTCCCTGTGAACATGTGGTATTGTGGTAGATGTTGGATTGAATGGCGATGGATGAGTTCTTGTGATGAATAAGAAAATTGTAATGAATGAATGGGTTGTGAATCTAATTAGCTAGGTCCAGGATAGTTAGTGTTGATCTGTTTTTCTCATTCATTCTTCCTTTCGGTCTTGTGCTAAATTTGTTGTAAAAAGCAAGAATAAATATATATTCCCGCCAAGATTAGAATAGAGTAGGGAAAGGCCAGCAATGTCTCAACTGTGAGGGAAGTGTGGTTGTAGGACAGAAAATAATTCATTATTCACAAGGCCATGTAAAAAATTTGAACCCAATGTTGGAAAAAGGATTTGACAGCTCCATCCCAAATAAAGCAGCAATAGTCCATTTTTGGTTTGATCTGACGCTTATAAAGATAAAGTATAGTAGGAGGAGTCAGATACTTTCTGTAGTGTTATAAGGAGCTGACCATTTTAAAGCATCCTTAATAATGGATCATATATCTGATTGGGGTCTGGGGTGAACTTGAATCCTAAGACACATCCAATACATGGGGCCTCATTGAGAGGCTCATCCGTTCATCCTGACTGGAGAAATCTCAGTGTCTTCTTGTGGATGATGAAATATTACAAGATTTTTTGTATCTGAATTTCTGGGATGAGGAGTTACTATTATTTACACTATTTATATTTGGACTGTTGTCTTCATCTTTGTTGTTATCACAGTGTTTTGGCCATTGTGCTCTCCAGCCTTCCTCAGGTGTATATTTGTCTGGAGAACCTACAAGGAATGAATTTCTGGGATGAGGAGTTATCATTATTTACACTATTTAGATATGGACTATTGTCCCCATCTTTGTTGTTGTTATCACAGTGTTTTGGCTATTGTGTTCTCCGTCTGACCTTCCTCAGGTGTATATTGAACTAGGGGATCTACAAGGAATGAATTTCTGGGATGAAGAGTTATCATTATTCACACTATTTATATTTTGGATCTTTATTGTCCTCATCAGTGTTTTTGTTGGGTTCTTATCACTTGTGTTTTGAGGGCCTATTGGGTCCCCATCTCCGTTTGGCCTTCCAATAATCCGTCCTCAGTTGTATATTGGTCTGGAGAACCTACAAGGAATGAATTTCCAGGGTGAGGAGTTATCATTATTTATA
This sequence comes from Acanthosepion pharaonis, assembly GCA_903632075.3. Classification (NCBI taxonomy): domain Eukaryota; kingdom Metazoa; phylum Mollusca; class Cephalopoda; order Sepiida; family Sepiidae; genus Acanthosepion; species Acanthosepion pharaonis. Next base: position 1,161,099 of record CAHIKZ030003097.1, read on the forward strand.
CTATTTATATTCGGGCACTTGTACTCATTTTTCTTGTTGCTATCACAACATTTCTTGCCCTCCTTGTGTCCTCCAGCCTTCATCAGGTGTATAATCTGGATAAACTACAGGGAATTGTGAACTATGTTTCCCTAGGATCGAAGGATATCATCTAGTTTTAATTTTTAGTACTGCTCTGTTATTACTTACCTGTTTCCACCAAGTCAATACTGGTTAGCTCACAAACCAAACTTACAATTACTATATCACTAAATTCACAAACACGTGTTTTAATACACTAGGCTATTGTCCTGTAGGACAATTCTCTGTGGTGAACTTGGAGCCTTAAACCTAAGCTGAATGTTGATTAGTGTTGCTGCTTCTGCTGCCTGTAATATTTGACTGCTGCTGAGCCCAAGTAAACTGTTGAAGTCACAAACAAAATGTCACCAAATTCATGAACTCAAATTTTAATACACCCAAAATTTTGTGATAACAGTAAGAAAGATAAGGATAATAGTCCAAATACACATAGCATAAATATATTGACTAGATTTGTTTTGGAGTTATTGAATGCTACACACCATTTTTTCACACATTGAGCTGTCTTAGACTAATTCGAGAAAAGATTGATATCTTAGCTTTGATTTTTTAAAAATATTGATGGGAATGTGTAACACAGAAAAAATATTGATGAAAACATGCAACACAGATGAAATATTGATGGAAACATGCACAGTAGATAAAGTATTGCAGGAAACATGTAGCACTGATAAAATTGATGGAAACATGCAATGCAGATAAAGTATTGATCGAAACATGTAGCACTGGTAAAATTGATGGAAGCATGCAGTGTAGGTAAAGTATTGATAGAAACATGTAGCACTGATAAAATTGATGGAAGCATGCAGTGCAGATAAAGTATTGATAGAAACATGTAGCACTGATAAAATTGATGGAAACATGAAATGCAGATAAAGTATTGATCGAAACATGTAGCACTGGTAAAATTGATGGAAGCATGCAGTGTAGGTAAAGTATTGATAGAAACATGTAGCACTGATAAAATTGATGGAACCATGCAATGCAGATAAAGTATTGATAGAAACATGTAGCACTGATAAAATTGATGGAAACATGCAGTGCAGATAAAATTATTGAAATCGAAACATGTAGCACTGGTAAAATTGATGGACGCATGCAGTGTAGGTAAAGTATTGATAGAAACATGTAGCACTGATAAAATTGATGGAAGCATGCAGTGTAGGTAAAGTATTGATAGAAACATGTAGCACTGATAAAATTGATGGAAACATGAAATGCAGGTAAAGTATTGATAGAAACATGTAGCACTGATAAAATTGATGGAACCATGCAATGCAGATAAAGTATTGATAGAAACATGTAGCACTGATAAAATTGATGGAAACATGCAATGCAGATAAAGTATTGATCGAAACATGTAGCACTGGTGGAAGCAAAATTGATGGAAAAGCATGATAAAATTGATGGAAACATGAAATGCAGAAAAGTATTGATAGAAACATGTAGCACTGATAAAATTGATGGAAGCATGCAGTGAAGGTAAAGGTAAAGCATTGATAAAATTGATGGAAACATAAAGTATTGATAGCACTGATAAAATTGATGGAAACATGCAATGCAGATAAAGTATTGAGAAACATGTAGCACTGGTAAAAGTATTGATAAAGAAACATGTAGCACTGATAAAATTGATGGAAACATGAAATGCAGATAAAGTATTGATCGAAACATGTAGCACTGGTAAAATTGATGGAAGCATGCAGTGTAGGTAAAGTATTGATAGAAACATGTAGCACTGATAAAATTGATGGAAACATGCAATGCAGATAAAGTATTGATAGAAACATGTAGCACTGATAAAATTGATGGAAACATGAAATGCAGATAAAAGTATTGCATGGAAACATGTGAGCACTGGATAAAATTGATGGAAACATGCAATGCAGATAAAGTATTGATAGAAACATGTAGCACTGATAAAATTGATGGAAACATGCAATGCAGATAAAGTATTGATAGAAACATGTAGCACTGATAAAATTGATGGAAACATGCAATGCAGATAAAGTATTGATCGAAACATGAAAAATTGATGGAAGCATGCAGTGCAGATAAAATTGATCGAAACATGCACTGATAAAATTGAAACATGCAATGCAGATAAAGTATTGATAGAAACATGTAGCACTGATAAAATTGATGGAAACATGCATGCAGGTAAAAAGTATTGATAAAGATAAAATTGATTGAAATGCAGATAAAAGATAAAACATTGATCGAAACATGTAGCACTGATGATGGAAAATTGATGTATTGAAACATGTATGCACTGTGTAGATAAAGTATTGATAGAAACATGTAGCACTGATAAAATTGATGGAAACATGCAATGCAGATAAAGTAGATAATGTAGCACTGGTAAAATTGATAGAAACAAAGTATTGATCGAAACATGTAGCACTGGTAAAATTGATGGAAACATGCAATGCAGATAAATATTGATCGAAAAGTATTGATAAAATTGATGGAAACATGAAACTGATAAAATTGATGGAAGCACTGGTAAAAATGATGGAAGCATGCAGTGTAGGTAAAGTATTGATAGAAACATGTAGCACTGATAAAATTGATGGAAACATGAAATGCAGATAAAGTATTGATCGAAAAACACTGGTAAAATTGATGGAAACATGCAATGCAGATAAAGCATTAAATTGAGCACTGGTAAAATTGATGGAAACATGCAATGCAGATAAAGTATTGATCGAAACATGTAGCACTGGTAAAATTGATGGAAACATGCAATGCAGATAAAGTATTGATCGAAACATGTAGCACTGGTAAAATTGATGGAAACATGCAATGCAGATAAAGTATTGATTGAACAATGTAGCACTGGTAAAATTGATGGAAACATGAAATGCAGATAAAGATCGAAAAAGTGGTAAAATTGATCATGAAACATGTAGCACTGGTTAAATTGATGGAAGCATGCAGTGTAGGTCGAAAAAGTAAAATTGATATGAAATGCAGATAAATGTAGCGAAACTGATAAAATTGATGGAAACATGCAATGCAGATAAAGTATTGATTGAAACATGTAGCACTGGTAAAATTGATGGAAGCATGCAGTAAAGTATGTAGGTAAAGTAAAATTGATGGAAACATGAAATGCACATGATAAAATTGATGGAAACATGAAATGCAGATAAAGTATTGATCGAAAAACATGTAGGAAACATGAAATGCACTGGTCGAAAAATTGATTGGAAACATGCAAGCAGATAAAGTATTGATCGAAAAATAATGTACTGAAACATGCAATGGAAACATGTAATGAAGATAAATTAAATACAGAATAAGGAATGAAGTTCTTTGATTTTGTTCTGATGTTGTTTGTTACTTTTCTCAGACAAGTTTACAAAAAAATAGCAAAAAAATGTCAGCAAATTATTTTTGCCATTTCTTTTTTCGTAAAAGAAATGTAGGTAGTTTTTTAACATTAAAAGAAGAATAGAAAATTTGAAGAAGATGAAGAAAAGATCTAAATCAACCAAAATGATTTTAAATAAAGTAAGACAAAAAGAATAATACAATAGCGTGGCTTGATTGCAGAAAAATAATCTGTTAAATTTTGATAGTCAAATATATTTAATAGGTTCAAGATTGGATAAGACTTGATTGAAAACTATAATGCAATTGACAAGTAAAGCAGATGCAAATATCAAAAGATCGCTTTTATTACACAGAGAGAGAGAGAGACAGAGAGAGATGAATTAGTGAGGGAGAGAGACAGAGAGTGAAAGAGAGAGTGTTGTTTGTCTTATTCATGATACCATTAAATCTAAACTCCAATGTAAAGAACTAGAAGAAAAGATTAAAATGTCAACAATGGGATGAAGTATAGAAAAATGTGCAATACTAGAGATACACAAATGACGTCCCAGGAAAATAGCATTGAATTGCTATTTAAGAAATCAATTATTTTACTAGTGGTACAAAATGTAACAAATGTAATAAAAAATTGACATAAGAAGACAAAATAATAGCAAAACATCTATAATTACTGTAAAGAACAAGCAATACAAAAATAGAAGGAACTGTCTCATACATTACACAAAAATCTCTTTGAATTTCTAGGTAAATTTGATTTATTTAGGAAAGATAATAATGGAAGTTCCAATAACTTGGACCGATTTTAAATGTGAATTAAGTTTAAGCGTCTAATGATTTTTTTCTTTTTCTTTCAGATTTGGCAGACTTTGGGCAATATTATTTTTCACACATAATTTCCGTGACTTAAATAACATAATCCAATAGAGAAATAAGTAAATTTTCACCAATAACACTGATTTATTTACTGCTGACTTTGATCCGTCTTAATGAAACACCCTCATATATAATCCATCTTAATGAAATGCTCTTTAGAATAATTCACAACATTTGCTGGAAAAAAAACTGCCTGCATATTGATATTAAATAGATTAACAACACAAATTTAGAAATATAAGTAGAAGTCCTACCAGGATTTATTATTGGTGGACACAATCTTAACAATATAAGATATACACATTTGACACCATGTTAATGTCAGATAAAGAAAAACAATTGCAGGTACTGCTAGACAAGGTAGTAGAGAAAAGCAGGAAGAAAGGACTAATGTAAGAAAAGAATGTGTGACTATTAGCTAGAGAGGCCATCTAAAATGCAAGCCACGAATTGAAGATGTCAGAATCAAGCAAGTATAGAAATCTTAAGATCTAGGAAGTGTTTTAACAGAGGATAGAAAATGTGACATTGAAATCTGAAGGTGCATTGGGATAGTGAAAGATGCCTTCCAAAAAGATAAGCAAGATACAGATTGAGTATTCTTTATCTGAAATTCCAAAATAAAAAGATTTTTCAAGTTCTGACATGACTTGCCATAAATGGAAAACAGTAGATAATAATTGACATTGCATTTAAATTTTTGAACATCAATGTTGACTGAAAAACAAGAAGCCAGAAGAGAGTTCCACAGGTGAGAAGTGTGAGAAAAGAAACTGTTAGCAAAGAACTTACGGTTACATCGAGCCAATTCAATTGTAAAATGATGAGACCTTGTTGCCAATCTAGTACTGTGCTTAAAATCATGTTGTTAAAAAATTGGGCAAATGAGGCTTCATCAGTTCATCTTGGCTACTGAGAGCTTCACAGTCAAGAAACAGTCTATTTTCCTTAAAGCACATTCACTCATTCAGATTTTCTCAAAAGCCATATCTGTTCAGTTTCATATCTAATTCTTTTAAATAAATAATTTTTCCATTGCATATATCTTGAAATAATAATTAATAGTGTTGTCATTATCTTTTAAAGAGTTATTCTTGCCAGTTTAAATTAAGTTTTTTTAATTGTTTTAATAGATGACAGAAAATGTGACACTGAAATCCAAAGGTACATTGGAATGGCAAAAGGACATTTCCAAAAGATAAGCAAGGTTAGAGACAAAGAGTGTTTAAATGTTATGTAATATCAGTCTTACTATATGGCAGGGAATGCTGCAACGATTAAGAAGAGACTTGAGGCAATAGAAATGTAGTTCTACAAGAGGATGGCAAATGATGCCTTCCAAAAAGATAAGCAAGATACAGATAGAGTATTCTTTATCTGAAATTCCAAAATACAAAGATTTTTCAGGTTCTGACATGACTTGCCATAAATGGAAAATTTCAGAAATTACTGGAAAGGTTTCTAGGTGATGTGCAGCTGTTGTAAGAGACATCTACCGTGAGTCAGGGTTCTCCACTCCAGCTATGTAACCTATGATGGCACCAGTTTTTGTTAGTCAAAGCAACACCTTTGTTTGTGAATTCCTTACAGTTGTCTTGTGCTCAATAAAGATATTATTCAAAATGTCAATAAGTCCTGCAAATACCCATAGAGGTAATAAAAAGAAAAAAGGAAAGCACTTATGTTTATCAATATTACAAAATGTAAAACTGTTGTAAAAACTAGACAGGGGTATAAGTATGAAGTGTCTGACAGAGGATTTAGGTATTGGAACAACCACCATATATGACCTAAGGAAAAAGAAGGAGACATTTTAAATTTTTATGCTGAAAGTGATGAAGAGGAATTAATGAAAAATAGGAAAAACACTGCAGAGAGCATAAAATGATAATCTCAATCATGTACAGATGGAGTGGATTCATCAGCTTTAGAAATGAACAGATGTCACTTATATATATATAACAACCTTCAGAGCATATGTACAAGCTGTGTTATAAAATGTAAATGGAAATTGTGTTTATGCTTAGGTTCAATTTCCAAGATGCCTAATTTTATAGATGCTATATACAAAGTAAATAGCCTAGATTTCAAAATCTGAAAACTGAAGCACTTCCAATCTGAAGAATTTTGGATAAAGGATTTCAACCTTTATTAAGAAACAGGCAAATTTTGTTAGAAACAAAGAAAATTTTACTAAGCTACTATGTAATATCAATTCTCTTATATAGCAGTGGATGTTAGACAATTTTCTCACATATGAAGAGGAGGCAACAGAAAGGTGATTTTATTGGCAAACATTAAGAAGACCATGAATGGAACGTGAGAATAATGAGAAAGTGTTAAGGGAAAAGAGAACAAAAAGGAGATTTGGAATTAGGATTAGAAAAATTTGGGGGACATATAATGAAGAAAGAAGACTTAGAGAATTTGACACTTACAGTACATATTCAAGGTAAGTGGGACAAAGGGAAACATTCAGTCAACTACCTAATGAGTTTGTGCAAATGGATTGCAAAACATAAACTGGAAAAGATGGCAAATGGAATGAACACTACTTAGAGTTACAAATGAGAGTAGATTTATAGAAATCTATGATTGGCCACGTCCTGAAGGTACATGACACATAAAAGAAGGAGAATCCATTTTTTTTTAATGATTCCAACCAAGCATCCCAAGATCTCTTTGCGCAAAATAAACAATAATAGCAGAACAATTCTTGCCACTAGAATTTCCTAAACCAACAACTATTCATATTTTATGGGGATGGGAGATCTCTTCAAGTTGAGAAAAGCCTCTTGGATGATGAAATAACAACAAAAACTATGGCCCTAAATGAGAATAGCAGCTTTCTTTTAACCTTTCTCTTCACACTTACTAACAGAATATCTGTGAGCTGACAAAGAAAATGGTTGACAGGATGAAAAAAAAAAAAGAAAAGAAAAGAAAACCTTATCCTTGAGTGCCCAAAAGGTCTGGCTGAGTATTTTCTTATATATAATGATTTGTGCTTTCTTGGTGAGAGCCTGTGATGTGTTATTGAAATCAAATAAAAGTAAAGAGTTTCTGTTGCCTTTTAAAAGCATATTTACTTAGTAATATGTTGTACATATACCTATTTTTCATGAATAATTAGGAAAATTTATATAAATTATGTTAGTCTTACAAAATGGTCTATTATGCATGAAATTGCTTCATAGAAACAAATAAAATGATAAGTGATTTTTATTACAAAACAATTATAATGTATTGTTTTTACATACACATCATGAATAATTATGAAAATTTATATAAATATATAGATAAAACAAATTTTATACTGTTAAATTATAACAGACACATCTTTTGAGGATATTTTATAAGTTGCTCAGATTCAAACAAAATAGAATCGAGTTTTAGTAAATATTAATGAAACATGAGATTTCAACAAAGAAGAAACCAATTTTAATTAGAATTTAGGTACCTTATATTTTGTATCAAAAGATGAAATTTGTCGCACTCTTTGAAACTTATATCAAATTATCATGTTGCAAATTTTCATCTTTCTAACATCAATCATAATGATGTTATTTAATTTTTAATTTCTATTAGCAAACACAGAAATAAAAATTATTTTTATATACTATGACATGTGTCTACAACTACATCCTCATAAAATATATCTAAAAGATAAACATCAAAAGATGAATATTTAGAAAAGATACAGTTCAAAAGAAGAAAAGAGAGAGATTAATTTCTTGGTTTTAAATTTATTTCCTTTTCAGTCACATTTTATTAATTCTCCATTGCAAAAAATTAAATAATCAATTAAAATACAGAATGATTTTATTATCAAGGAAAAAAAATGAAAAACTTTTATTTGGTAAAACTGTCTCTATAAAAGTTTGTTATATTTTACCAAAACCTTGTGTTTTCTTTTTCAATGAATTTTTAGAAATTTAAACAAGGCTACATAAAAATTAAATCCTTCATAGATTTATATAATGTATGTTGCATAAAAAAAACAAATGAATCCACATTCATATTTTTGCAAAATTCACTTATAACTAATTAAGCGTAATTTGATGTCTGCAAAATAGCAAATCTATATTATAAATGTTGTGTACTTAGCAAGCTTGAGTCAATGGATGGCAGAACAGGGTTAAAGAAAGATAAAATAAAGGCAAAGTTTAAAGACTCATGATCCACAATGTTTTGAAGGGATATAGCACATAGTAGAAGAAATTCTTCAGAGAATTAAGAAAATTGATCAGGAATTATTTCATTTAATCCTGAAATTGCTGAAAGCTTAAAACTTAACAAAAATAATGTTTGCTAAATGTTTTGTTTAGTGGCCATTAGTTGTAGCAGAAAATAAAGCAAAGTTTTACAAATTTCACAGAGTGATAAATCCAAATCGAATGGAAAAATCACTCCCCTAGCAGTCAACATTCTTCCTGTCCTCTTGTTCACTATCATTGACTTTATATACATTCGAAGGCAAGTATGCTAATCTGTAAGTGGTACACTATGACTATTTCATCAACCATTTTCTGTTATAAATGACAGATTGAGTCTGCTCTATTTTGTCTTGGTATCATAGCGCCAATCACACTGGCAGACATGTCTTCATCCTTTTTGAAGGTAAATGGATTTCTTTTGTACAGTAGTGAATGCTATTGTTCCTTAATTCTTGTAAAATGTTGTAGTATCTATTAATAAGGGTTCAAACACATAAGGATAAAAATGGACAATAAGTATAGATGCAGTAAGGTGCAAGAAGAGACGTTTATTATTACGCCCTTTTATGGAAGAGTGGCTTGTTAATTGGTGGGTTATTTCCCTTAGACTGTTGACGTTAGTATCATGTTATGACATAAACTGTCTACCAGTCTGTGACATTGGTTGGGAGAAAGTTGTTACCACACCTCCATACAGAATTCTTTCTATTCTATGATGTTTGAAATGTATCTTGTATGCATGGCCCATTTTAAATAACCTCACAGCATCTCAATACGATTAAGACATAAGTTTCTGATTTGGTCATTCCCAAACCCTCAAATTTTGAGCCATTTCTTGGTAGATTTTCTGGAATATTTTGGGTCATTGTCATCTCACATGGTCCAAATCTGCTTCAGCTTTAATTTACTAGCAGATACTGTCACATTTTCCTCAAGCATCCTTTGGTACAATATAGAATTCAGAATAGATTCTATGATTGTCAGCTGGTCAGCCTCCGCAGCTGTAAAACAGCCTGAAACCATAACATTTTCAACTCCATGCTTTGCAGTTCTTAGGAGGTTCTTATGCTCAAAAGCTGTCTTTGGTTTGCACCAAACATGCCTTTTGTTACAGAACCGACATAATTCTATTTTGTCCAAACCACATTGTTCCAGAAGTCCTGATCTTTTACAATGTGTTCTCTAGCAAACTTGCTTTGATATTTACTTTTTTTTGAGTTTCTTCCTTGCAAAGCTCCTACACAAATCAAACTTGTACAATCTCTTTCTAATAGTAAATGCTTCTACTTTGACATCAGCTGTGGCAAGAGCTACTTGAAGAGTTCCCATAGTGACATTTTAGGATTTTCAAACGCTTTAATCATCTTGCTGTCTGCTCTCAGGCTGAACTTGCTAGAACAACCTTACATGTTGGAATTTGTTTTAAATATCTTCCACTTGTAAATTATATTCCAGACAGAGGAATGGATGTTTTCTTATTGTTTGGAGATCTTTAGAAATCTTTTCAAAGACTTGTATGCATCTATTATGTTCTTTCTGAAGGCCTTAGAGATATCTTTTGGTGTTGCCATAGTAATACAACTCATGTCAACAATCAGGAGCAAACTAAACCCAATGTCTCAGTTTTAAATAAGCGAAGCTCCTCCAAAATGCTCTCTAATGATGTTTTAGTCATTTACATATGATGTGGTACAGATAAATCTAATTTAAGACAATTTTAAGTAGAAGTACAAGTTCTTACTTTTTTCTCACAAGAAAATTGCATTTTTATTCATGAAATCTTCCGAAACCATAATTATCTTCCTGGTTCCCACCGACCTGTTCAGCCCACATTGCCTTCAGGAATCACTTTTTCTGGCGATACCAGAGCGATGGTTCTGATCATAACAGACAACTATTTGTGTCTACAAGTAATAATTGCAAACGTTTTCTTGAAGGGGCTGAGTCCTTGTTTGCTGATAGAATGAGCCACTATATAGTGTCTAACAATATTGGTTCTCATGATTGCTGGCGGCTAGGTAATAGTGTATTAAATAAATGGAATATGTGTTTGATTCTTATAGAAAATGTTGATATTGATTTTATTTGTATATTCAGAAATAATGAAAACATCACTAATGAAAAGAAAAAAACAAAACTCAATAATATCAACTATAAACATAGCCACACAAAAAATCTTTCCCATCACTATAGATACACATATATAAAAATTTACATATTCAGTTAAAAAAAACAACATCCTTGATAATGGTTAATAGAATAGCGCAAAGAACTTGAATATTTCAAATATTTGAACAATTTTTACACACTTTATGTCCAGAAAAAAAATATGTCTATGAAGACAAGAAAAATTAAATAAAAACTTAACCAGAGTACCTTGTCAGTTTTCTTTCATAAATTTTTATATAAGATCAGCGTTCCATTTCAATCAAGCTTTTTTAATATTTTAATATTTTGAAATCATCTTCGAATACGTTTTCACAACATCGCCCACGTGATGACGATGTGATCATATTTAAACGGAACGTTGATCTTATATAAAAATTTCAGTTATCTGTTTAAATTAGTTGTGCTCTTATGTCCATCGTCTTTTCATGTTGAATTTTATATGTTCTAATGTTAATTATGTTTAATGAATATGTCCTGATGATGGTCTAAAATAGACCGAAACGTATGACGTTGACTTTATATTAACATTAATACAGCATAATTGCATATTAAAATTTTTGTTTGTTTTTTCTGTATATTTTTCTTCACACACACACACACATATATATATATATATATATATATATATATATATATATATGTATGTATATATAAATTAATTAAATAATTAAGAAAAAGACAATTTTAATGTTCCATGACTATAATTTATTTCCCCAGAAAATATATTTTCCTGGTTCATCAGGTCACATCTCTAGTTACAAAAGAATTAGGTTTCTTTTATTTTTAATACAATTTTTGAGGGATACTTTTAGATTGATATAAAGTGACAGAGGTGGTGGGAGGATTATGGAAAGGTCTATCTTGGAAATGTAAGTAGGGATAAGATTGTTTTTAAACTATCTTTAATAATTTATTTAGGTTCAACTGTAAGCAGTTAAGAGGTCTGACAATTTGACCTCTTAAATAGTTTTTGGGACAAGAAGAGAAAAGAAAAAAGTAAGACAAATAGTAAACCAGGAGAGGGGGGTAAAGGAGGAAGAAGAAAGAAAGGGTTAAGCGGGTGGGGGGAGTGGAAGAAGGAAGAGTGAGTTATCATATTTAGGCATTGCATAGTGAAACTTGAAATGCACATAATTTGAAATGCACATCGATATAAATTAGAATTAATACATAAAGTATTAAAAAAGTATTAAAAATTACGAGCAAAGTAGGAATAAAATAAAATAATTTATATTGATAATATTATTAATAACATTATTAATCTTGGTTAATACAGTTGTAATACTTATAGGATAATATATTAAAGATTATTAAAAAATTTAAAAAGAAGAGTATAAAGATTAATAATATTATTAAAAACAACAACAATAATGGTTAAAATAAGTTTAAATTTGAATTTTAAAATATATATATTTCAGCAGTTAAATTCATCCAAGCAAGTCTGATAAAATTTAACTGACAATGTTTCTCTGTTTAATTTTTTATTTTTATTGCATTTTTCAATTTTCAAATAAATTTTGGTACATCCAAATCTGTATTTTGGATAAATTGTCCAAAGTTTGCATCTTGTTCCATTGCAAAGTCAGCACTGACCGAATTGAACAGGAATAAAGCAGCCTGAAAAGATGGCATTGTAATAGAGGTGCTGGCAGATATAAATGATTTTGGCATTGAAAAAATTACAGACATAGATAAAATGTATGATAGTAAACCTAAGTAGATACATTTTCATAGCACTGCCTTTAAAGCCAGGTGCAAACAAATGTGGACTTCACTGGACAATAAGCCTAATGAGTCACATGACAAAACTTATCATCTGATGAGTAGAGACATAAGACAATAACAATGTGATTTCATTAAAGACACTGCAACAAGCAATGCAAACTTTATGTTCAGAATGATATCAGAAAGAGTAATACAGATACAAAAGGATGTCTATGCAGTTTTTATAAAAAAAGTACATCAAAAAAATATTGAAACAACTCAGCAGGTTTGATTTATTTCAGAAAGATATTAGAATAATCCAGAAATTATACTGGCAGCAAACCACCTGCATATGGACAGAAAATGAATTCAGTAAGTATACGAAAATAAAAATGGATGTAAGACAAGGATGTGTCTTCTTACCAGACTTATTGAAACTTAAGTGATTCAATCTTGAGAGAAGTAGAAGTCCCACCAGGATTCATTACTGGTGGCTTCAGTCTTAACATTAGATATGCAGATGAAAATTCTTCATTTATACAAGGTATTTGTAGATTTTAACTGGCATATATAGTGAATGACATTCTGCTGTTCATGTAGCAAATAGAAAGAAAGAATCAAGGCTATGGGAGGCAGGTGAAATGGAGCTCATCTGTTATAGTAAGGGTTAGCCAAAGTGACTGTGAGAATGTAGGCTTACCAGGTAGGTTATGGTCACTGAAAATGCATGAATTTTAACCCCTCCAGAAAAAATTTACCTGTGCATAGTGCAACAGGTCACCAGAAATGTGTGATTTTTAACCTTTTCAAAAGTGTTTTTGCATAAAAACTGATCATAAAACTCATACTGTACTTGAGTATATATGGTACTCATCATTGAGTATATGTGGTACTCACCATTGAGTATATATGGTACTCATCATTGAGTATATATGGTTCTCATCATTGAGTATATATGGTTCTCATCATTGAGTATATATGGTACTCATCATTGAGTATATATGGTACTCATCATTGAGTATATGTGGTACTCACCATTGAGTATATGTGGTACTCACCATTGAGTATATATGGTACTCACCATTGAGTATATATGGTACTCATCATTGAGTATATATAGTACTCACCATTGAGTATATATGGTGCACATCATTGAGTATATATGGTACTCATCATTGAGTATATATGGTACTCACCATTGAGTATATATGGTACTCATCATTGAGTATATATGGTACTCATCATTGAGTATATGTGGTACTCATCATTGAGTATATATAGTACTCACCATTGAGTATATATGGTGCACATCATTGAGTATATATGGTACTCATCATTGAGTATATATGGTACTCACCATTGAGTATATATGGTACTCATCATTGAGTATATGTGGTACTCATCATTGAGTATATGTGGTACTCATCATTGAGTATATATGGTACTCATCATTGAGTATATATGGTACTCATCATTGAGTATATATGGTACACATCATTGAGTATATATGGTACTCACCATTGAGTATATATGATACTCACCATTAGTCTTATAATTACATTTTATATATCATATTCACCCATATATGTATGTATGAACGTATCTAGAGGGAACTGAAGACAGGAAAGTGTCTACAACACAAGCCTAGAAAGAGGTTTAAAGATCATTTGAATGTGTTGCACATGGATGCGAATAACTGGGAAGAACTGACTTTAAATCATACAGAGCAAAAGCACTTTATAAAGAAGGAATGCAAAATGCAACATGGATTAATGTCTTGGGTATATGCTCAGATCAAGCATGATTTCCAAAGAATCAGTCACAATGATTGGCCAACTAGTATGCAGTGTGTAAGTGCATGATGTTATTGAGGGAAGATTATTATGTAAACTATCTGAAAAGTCAACTGGAAGCATGTCAACTATGCCAACCTGTGTCGTCGTACTACCAACAATACCTGTGTTGTTTGCAACTCATCATCTGAAAAGAAAAGGCACATGGGTGACACACAGGAGAGTTGTAGACCATACAGATCCAATCAAAGATACAGCGTTTATCTGTCGTATATGCCTGATAGCTATGAAATTAAATGCTGATCTCAAGAGTCATATTAGGAGCCATGGATGCCGAAATGAGATGGAAGCCATTGCAAGTGATGCGAAAGCTGAGGAGGCAGCTCCCACGTGCATAAGATGTGGCTATCAGCATGTATGTATATATGAAAATGTTTCTAAGATAAAATATAATTGGTACTGTTGTAGTTGATTTAATGTCACAATAATATTTTTTGAAAACTCTAATTTGAAAGAGCTTTAAGTAAAAGAAAACACAACGTTTCTTTTGATCTAATCATTAAGTCAGCCATATTGGCTAATTTTCGCTAACTTATGAATTTTTCTAAGTTATTTTTATTTAATTTTTTTTATTTCACTTCTTCAAACTTTTATTTCTACAACTTATTCTTTTGATAACCTTAATTAAAATCATTAAACCTTCACATCTTTTCATTTGCAAAGCAATTCCCTTCACTCTGTTTTTCTCATCAACGTTTTCTCCAAACACACCCAAGGAAAGTGTTCAATGTTTTCTCAGGCACATGATTTTTACAATTTATATTTTTACAAGTTCTTTAGTTTTAGATTTCTTTTTAATTTAGTAATTTTGACAAATGACATAGAGTTAAGTGCTTGTTGCTAAATTCTCCATTTCACATACGATAACAGCATCTCATATTGCAATGTTGAATTTTATGAAAGTGATTAGCATTGAACAAAATATCTTTGGAATATTAGATATTTTATGCAAAAGAAATTCTATTATCACAAATTCAATAGGTTGTCTTCGTGAAACCTGGTCTTTTATTGTCCTTTCTCCTCACTCATCTTCTCAATCACTTTCCCTCCCAGCAATCCACTCTATTCTCATGTCATTATCACTTAAATGATTAAAAAAATGGTTATTATATATATTTAATATTACTTTTGGATGAAAAGCTGGTCTAATGTAGATTTCAATCAAATATATTAATTCATAAATGGTTGATAAATAACATATTCTGTAGGTGCCTTTTGAAATATTTAAAAGAAATGAAAAAGTAGGACTAAGAAAAATGGGAAAATTGCAAAAAGACAGAAAACAGGCATCTATCTATGCAAAAAAAAACTAAAGTGCACAATCTTTCTAGAAATTTAGACTGACAGTAATTCTTGCTTCATGTCATCTGACAAACGCATATCAGAAATCTCAGAGGTATGCTGTTTGGTTTGTTAATAGATCTATATATAGAAAGAGAGAGAATTAATACAAATATAAAGGTTGTCACTTAGCTGATTAGTGTAACATTCCAGCATCCTAACTCCATACTTTTGATAACAGACCCTCCAGCAATCACTCCATCCACTCGTCAGGGGCTGTCAGCAATTGATATTTTGCATTATTTCTTTTATATCTGCACTTTTCATTAGTGCAAGCTTGATATTTTTTCTTTTTATAGTGTGTGTGTGTGTATGTATGTATGTTTATGCATGTGTGTGGGTGTGCATATGTGCATACATGTAGAATGTTGTGGCTATTTCTCATTTTTGTTGTTTTACTTCTCACTTTGTAATTTCGCCTTACAGATTTTTTTTACTTTTTCTCTTTCCTTCAGTTGTAGCAATTTTAACATCCAGTTTTTCAGACATTTACTATTTTTTTGAATCCTTAAGTGTTCTAGTATTTTCTTGACTTTGGAAAATTGTATTTCATTTTTTAAATAGATAATTTTTTTCCTTATTAATGCTTAAATGAAAGGGCAAATATTTATATGACTTCACTGTTTTTAATCATTTCACCCCATTAATCAAACTTGTCAACAGGCATCATGTTATATGTGTGTGCATTTGTATTGTCATCCATGATGCTCACAATTCCACATTAAATAACCAGAAGTATCATTACAATATAGAAGAAAGCATAACAATGAAATTAATATAAAATTATCAGTATGAAAATAAAAAGAAAAGAAATATATTAGTAAAATCATAATTTCAGATAGGTGGCTTGTGTATTTGCTGAGATTTTGATGTAGTGGAACCTCAACAAAAATAACAGTTCCAGATCATTGAATCAGCATGAGAAATTATGTTGGTAGCAGTTGACTTCAAAGTAAATATTAAATGAAGTGCATCGTATAGGATGAATTACCAATGAATTGGAGGCAAATGTTGTGAATTGAGTTCTGCCATCTAACTAACTAGAAACCAACAGTAGAACAGTTATATCCTAAACCAGGTATTTGCCCTCTCCTAAGGCTCACAAAAACTATAGCAAGTTCCATCACCAAAATGTATCATTCTTAAATTGACCAGACTGATTTAAACACAAATGCCACTGATTTATGATCTGTAAGATAAGTGAAGTTGATAAGAAAATTAGTGCAATTGTTAAAAGCATGTATATCTTGGAGACCATTAGAATAATAACAGTATTGTCATTTATATAGAAATCATCATTTTAAAGATAAAATAACAAAGAATTGTTAAATATCTTTAAATGGTACTATTGTATAAAGCAAATGAAGATGTTTTCGACCTTTTTAACCACTTAATTTTTTTTTTTAATCATCTCACCCCAAGCAAGGTGGGAATGCTACTGGTATACAGTGGGGGGGGTTACAGTGTGAAGGTGAGAGAAGAGACTGGGTATACTGGGGACCAAGGAAAGGATAAAAGCTGAATGGGATTCAAGAAGATAAAAAATGTCGATTGACATTACATCTAAATTTTTGAAGATTGTAGTTATCAGGGAAGCAGAAGAGACTTCCACAGACGGGAAGTGCGAGAAAAGAAACTGTTGGAGTAGAAATGGCAGTTACATTAACTAATTCAACAGGACCTAAATGCCAATCTAGTAGCATGCTTTTCATTTTTCATATTTGATTTGGTGGTACCTTAAGTATTAGGGTGTTAACTATAGGAGTTTAGGTTTATAATTAAATTTTTTATTTATCATTGTTAGAATTTGTATGTATATGCTTACATGCATACATTCATAAACACAAACACATATATATATATATACTTGTATATACATATTTAGATATATATACATGCATATACAGACACACCCATATATGTGTATGATTGCATGCACACAAACACATACCCATGTATCTATGCTTTGTTACTAATATATTATTTAGTGCTTAAATGTTAAAGTAATAATTTTTTTTTCCAAATGTTGGGGCATTAATTATGGGTGGTTAGGTTTATGGAGTATCTTTGTTGTTTGAATATAGGTATATAAGGTATATAACATGCACACACACACACACACATGCTCACACCCACATACATGCACACACATATACATATATATATTTTAAATAGTGTTTATGTATTAAATTAAATATTTTTTTATATGTTTTCATTTATCTAATGTTTCATTTTTGTTTAGTAACTACTCATATTTTGTATTTTGCATTTGTGTTATCTTAAATATTGAGGTATTATTTATGTAAGGTTAGGTTTGCATCTGTATGTATATATCTATATCTATATATATATATATGCATGCACACATACACACAAATATATGTGTATATATTTAATATTTGTTTGTTTTATTTTGTGTTTATTTTTATTTATTTAATTTTGTTTATTTTATTTTACATTTCTTTTATTTATATTTATTTATACTTTTAGTTCTTTATTTAAATTTATTTCTTCACTTTATTTTTACATTATAATTATTTATTTTATTTTATTTATTATTTCATTTAGTGCTTAAATGGCAAAGTAAGTATTTATTTATATGCCTACACTTACCAATTATTTCAGTTTTCTTGTTTAAGAGTTTATTTTGGTTTCTAAAACTAATTATTAATATTTTTTTCTCTAAGCCTGGTTTACAGTTTTTACTGTTTATATTGTATGAGGTTACCCTTTATTTACATATATATATATATATATATATATATATATATATATATATATATATATATGACCACTCATATTCAAGGATACCTGTCTATTTGTCTACTTGGGTGGCTAGCCAATTCCTACTGGAGACGCTTGCTTAGGCCTATTTGTATTTGTTCAATGCCCACAGAGTCCACCTCTAGTGCAAATACGCTAAGCAAACCTTTGTTACAGTTTCTGGAAAAGAGTGTGTTACCCAACATGGTCAACAATCTGAACAAGGCCAGCATGCTCAAACCCTCAGTCATGATGACTTTTGACTTCATGCTAGCACAACGGCAGCATTTACCCAATTTCACTCAAAAGGCTTGGGTCAACCTGTGGTATGGTTTTCAGGCACTTTCTAAAGGTGCTGCATGCTGGGATTGCCACATTTAGACTGACATCAGAAAGTCTTCTTCCTGACAAATCAATTATGGTGAGATTCAAACTACAGTCTCATGGTCAGAAATTGAATGTTCTAACTACTTGGTCACATATATATATATATATATATATATATATATATGAGAAATTCTATCAAATACACACACACACATATATATATATATATATATATATATATATATATATATATATATATATATGGACTTTTCTCATTGATTTTTGGCATATGAGGATTCAATAACCTCATTCACTTTTTATGTTTGTGTTGTATCTAGTGACCTGCACACAAGTCCTCATATTCTGCCATAGCAAGGATCTCAGGGCATAGCAACAGGAATATTTGCTGAAACTTTTTGCCATTGTCTTTTGTCTCTTAGCCACTCAATATGACTGATTTTAAAATTTCTTATACCACTCTGGCACAAATATCACCAGTTATTTCTATCTAAGGCAACTTGTTCAAAGTTAGCATGAGGGACATTGGTAGCTGAGAGATTACTCTTTAGTTTGTCTTTATGCCTGAGTCATGGCTGTCCAACATTTCTTTTCCCACTGTCAAGATAGCTATACATGTGGACCTTTGATATTCTGACATCACTTATCCTTGGAACATGACCAGCCCACTGAAGATGTGCCTGCATCAGGAAAATCTCAATTCCACCAATGTTGTATTTTGTGAGAAGATCAGCATTGGAAAATTTATCATCAAAAGTATAGCCAACTTTTGAGGAAGATATCCAGCTCATTGATATGGTACTGAAATAGGCTCCACAATTCTGAACTGTACAACAGTGGCTCTATAAACTCATATTTTGGTGTTCAATTTGATACCTCTCTCATCTCATAGGCAGTGGTGGGGGCTTCCCAAATGCACTGATCTGATTGGTTATTTTGTTATCAAAGGATGCATTTGCATTCATCTTACTTCTTAAATATATAAATGACTTCACATACTTCAAGTTCTTCACAACTTCTTATTGTTTGTAGCTCTTACCGTTTCCCTTCAGTATGTCCTGTGAGCAGGGCCAGCTCAAGGTACTGGTGACTCAGGTAGGCACCCTGAGTACCATCAAAGCCAGCGGCACCATCATGCCACCACATCACGTGTTTGGGATCTTCCAAAAATAAAGCTTATTGAAACATACTTGTAGTCATCCATAACTCAAGACAGTAACAAAGTTATTTGTCTATTTTCTCAATAAAAAATGATCTTGTAAAGAAGATTGGTATAGAAAGGGCCATGAAAAACATTTGCAGATTTAAAAGCTAGGCAAAATGTTTTATGTTGGATAATGAATGTTTTTTTAGATTGTATTAAGTTGTATGTTCTAATAAACTCATTATTCTATGTTTTCATTTTTTCTCCTTGTGAAAATTAAAAAAATGATACTAATAAAGGCATCAAAGTTCAGCTTGTCCTGCAGTGTGTCAGCAACCCCAGGGCTGTTACTGTCTGTGAGTGTCAAATTCTCAAAGTCCTCTCTCCTTATTATATGTTTAAAAAATGTCTTTCTGTTTCTAAGCAATTTCTTTCTGTTTTCCTCAAAACTTCCTCATTGCTCACATGCTCCATCTATGGAATTCGAAGAATATTTCTGAAGCACTTAATAGTTAAATAATTCCTTAACATTAAGCCTTCCTTTACAGGCCAAAAAAGAAACTTGTTTAGCTTAAAAAGTGTGTCCTTTCCCACACAGTTATCATAAAACAATGATGAACCAATGTTGTGCCTTGTTCTTGGCTTGGGATTTAAACAAATAATAGGAACATTAAGAATAGCAGAGATATAGAAAAAGATTTAAGTATAATTTTCGCTCATTAAAGAAAAAGTCTTAGAAGCAACAAAAGATTTTTTCTTGCATTTTAGTCTACATCTCTTCACTTTGTCATAACATGAATAAAAATCCTTTTATTTTTTTAAGCTTGCTATCCTGTGAGGGAAATTTCAAAACTTTGTTGCTATTACCAAACCAACCATGTTCCAAAAAAGGATTTCTTTTTGCTCGTCCAGTTCTAAATGGGGCAGAGGACATGCCAGGGTAACATTACCTCCAGTTACATCTTGACACAAGAATGTTCTCATTGCACACTTTTTTTTTTTTTATATTTGACTCATCAATGAAAAACATTCCTCTACCCTTGCTGATCCTACCATCAAAAAAACATTCCTCTACCCTTGCTGATCCTACTGTCAAAAATGTCTGCGTGTTGACTCAAACTTCTTTCACCATGGTTTGCCTTTTCCCATTTTGTATTTTGAATACTAAATTTGAACATCAAGCAATGTTTATTTCTGTTTATTTAGTCTTTAATATCAGCCATAGTTGAAGTATTATTGCAAGAAAATACCAGTAATCACATGAACAGCCAATCACAGCTAACATAACAAAGAACTGAGAAGATTAGCTTGCATATTTTAGTAAAGGCATTGAAAAGTTAATTCAGTATAGAAAAAAATGAACAATATTTCTTCTTTTTCCTTTTCTTTTTCTCCTTCTTTGTATCCTGTCAAGATGTGTGGAGTCATTGATTTCCATAACTTTCTGTCTTTTGCTACTCTAAGTAACACTTGAACCATTCCTCTTTTGTTAACACTTTGATGTAAGAATCACTTAAAATAAATTTAATATTGAAGTTAAAGAAATTGAACTGTTCTAGAGGTAGTGTCACCCAACACTGTAAAATGCTACAAAACCAAAAACATTAACCTAAAACCTTGTGTCATGTTCTTAAATAGCCTCATCTGATTGAGACTTTCATATGGATGCCATGCATGGTGCTAAAATCATTGATAAATATCTGAAACTGTCAGCGATATATAACCACTTTCTCAGATCAATGGTTAAAAATACCTTCAAGTGAATGAAGCCTGTAAGTTTTATTGAGGAACAACCGTCTTCAAATCTTGTGTTCTAGCACTACAGAATCACAAAGAATTGTACCAAATATCAGAAAGTAAATCACTTGAGGACTTCCAACAGCAGTAAAAATTAAAATGGAGAGTACAACTTGAAGAGAAATAATGATATAATCAAAATACTTCAAAACTTCCATCGTTATTGAAAAGAGTGTAAACAGTGGTCTTGAGAAAATTATTTTTCTGAAAAATTGTTTGATGAGAAAGATTTTATAAATTTCCACTGAAAGTAACACTAAATGTTCAGTCAATGAATATCATCCCCCTTTTATGAACACATCAAATACCTTGGTGTAAGGGTCAGTTTGAATTTAGGAAATAGGAAGAAATCAGATGGAGCTTAGTCTGGTGAGTAAGGGGGATGGGGTGGCAATTCAAAACTACAGTTGGCTTCTTGAGCTACTGCAACCTGAACAGTATGAACGGGTGTGTTATTCTGAAGCAAGAAATTGATAATTATAATTCTATTTTCCTTAAGACTTCAATGTATTCTCAGAAGATGTCAGTAGAACATGATCTTTTCATCTGTGAAAAGATTGTCCAGCATTCACTGCCATATAGAAGATTAAATAGTACTGTCACTCAGTCCTCAGTAAGAACTACTAAACATCTCTCATGCAAAGATATAAATATAAAAAATGACATTAGTTAATGACATTAATTATAATGATGGCGGTATTACCTCAAAATATTTCTTCTTAGCTACAACACATTTTCAAATTGTCAACATTTTGTTAATCTACTGAAAATTAATTCTTTATGTGAACAAACTTTATAAATCCCTTAAAAGCTTTTTGTTTTGATTGGAAAAAGTGGAGTTTCTGTCTTTGATTAAAAAATGGCTCTCATAGGTGGAGGGTTGGAAGAATTTGAAGATTACTGTAAAGTTTCCATCTTCAACTGATTCCATTTTTGCAGTATGACAGTTGCATTAGCACACATCAAAATAGCACCATTTCTTTTCTCCAAACTAACTATATTGGGTGAAGTTTCAAAGCTTAATTTCAAGTTGGTCAAAATATCTATGTGCATTAAGTGACCTTGGTATGAACCTATTTCCTCCAAGTGGGCATAGGTTAAATAGTACAACTTGTATCTGTTGAAAATCATTGTTATTCTCAAAGAATTCTTCATGCAATATTCACTTGCAAAACAAAAAGAATTATTCTTACAATCCAAAATATGTTTCAGCTTTAAAAAAAAAACCATAAATGGTTGATAAGCTGTAAAAAATTAATTAATTTTCCATGTCATTTTTTCTTAAAAGGTTTCCAATGGTTCCGTTCATGACAGTGAAGTTTGCTGTTTATTTTATGACTATGATTTTGTCTGAACCTTCTTCTGTGCTCCTAAATTGGTCTATATGTTAGTGTGCATTGCTTGATCATTTCCAAAGAGGCTAGAATGTATCCAACCGTTCATGCTGCATCAAAGGCTTATAATAACCTTCTTGAAATGGTAGAAGATTTTTGTCTGATATCTTGGTTTCTTGTCTGCATCCAACCAGAATAAAGATCATCTCAGGTCATTAAACATAATCCATTTTTCATCCCAAGTGATGATACAAGAAGAGATCAATTTCATTCTGTTGAATATGATTAATACAAGATGCCAGTTTCCTGATATTTTGTGCTTCATTTAAAATAAATGAAGCACATTTCTTGGGCTTTTTTCTTGGCATTTACTTTCAAATGATTTGACATTGATGCTTACTGCAAGTTTCCTCTCTAAGATTTTTTTCACATAATTAATAAATGAATTTTGACTGACTTCTCTCCCAGTTTTACAAAGTATAAATCACCGCATAGAAATTTTCAAACCAAGAATTTCTATCTATTCAGTAACATTGAATGCTGTTGCTATATCTGGTCTGGTACTCCTGCTATTCAAAGAAGGATCTGCAATGTAATCAATCCTAACTTGGCATCTTGATTTCAGTCAATTTCTCACCGACATGACATGGCTTCCATCTGTCTTTTCTACAAATATTTTCATGGCAATTGCTCTGATGAACTTTTTCCCTGGTGCTTCGAGTACATAAATTTAAGTATACTGCTAGATTGGCAATTAGGTCCCACCCTTTTACTGTTGAAATAGTTAAATGCAATGGCCACTTATACTCCAACAGTTTCTTTTCTTGCACTTCCTGCCTGTGGAACTCCCTTCCATTTATTTGATTCCCTGATAACTACAATCTTAAAAAATTTAAATTCAACATCAATTACTATCTTCTATCTTCTTGAATACCGTTCATCTTTTATCTTTCCCTCAATCCCTCCTATACCCAGTTTTTCTCTAACTTTCACTCCTTGTAACCATCTGCGTCTTAGTGGCATTCCTGCCTTGCTTGGAAGTGAAATGATTAAAAAAGAAAAAAAACTAAAAAATTGTTTCATATATAATAGTAACTTGTAACAATATATTAGTTTGGAAAGAAACACTTTTTGTTTTTCAATAGGTGGTATTTAAACACAGGATTTTGTGAACTCTATGGCATTTATGGTAATGTTAATATAAGCTGTTTCCTTATAAACACTCAGCATTTATTGACCGAGGTAGCCAGTACTATTTTCAGTTTAAGTTTATAAAATTTTCCTCTTCAAACAATTTTTCAGGAAAATAGGTTTCTCAAGTCCAGTAGCTGTTATTCCTCTTTCCACTATTGATAGTGGTGGTGGTGGTGGTGGAGGGGGGGGGGTTCCTTTCTAACACTTTATTTGAATGTCAGCATCTTGATTATGTCATTATTTTCTCTTCAAATTACATCTGTTATCCATTTTAGTTGTTGCTGCTGTTGGTAGTCCTTAAGTGATGTGGTTTCTGTTATTTGGTACAATTCTTTGTTAGTGATACTGTAGTGCTAAACTTCAATATTCAAAAAAATATGGTCTTCACCAAGACCTCAGGCAAAGTTATTTTTAAGCATTGATCTTAGAAAGAGGTTGCAAACAGATGATAATTTAGATATTTCTGAACAATTTTGATGCCATGCATGGCATCCATATAAAAGTCTCGATCTGAAAACGCTATTTAAGAACATCAAGTAACATTTTAATATGTCTTTTTGTATGATTTGTGTGTGAATTGTGATTTTCAAATGTTTTTTATTTAAAATGAAAATGTAGGAGATGAAATTTTTTAATATTTTAATAGTTTATAACATTTTAATATTTTGAATATAAAGTTGCCATTATGTATAATATAATGTATTATATTTTGTCATCCATAATTCAGTTGTCCTATGGGACACTTGTAAACTTAAACAGGCTTTCATCATAGATAGGTTAAGAAGCCTAAAAATAATATGTTTGACTTTACAAAATAATGGCTGCTGATTTTCTGCATATAGATATCATTGTCTGTTTTTAAATGTCGCTTTACTTTTAGATGAAAGCAATCATGGTTTTCATCAGATTTCTTTATTATCTCTGAATTGACATGAGTTTTTTGGGAAGGATAATGTAATGGTTCTCTGCTGCCTTTTTTGGGGTTTTAAATTCAAAGTTGTATTTCTACAAGACTGGTTGCCAATCAAGGCTAGATAGTCATTAATACTATTTCTGAGGAAGAACAGATGGATTCATAAGTTAGTGATAAAGTAAATAAAACAGATAAGGAGAGAATGTGAATTTGGCTCTCTGAATTCATTTTCCATTTACTTACCTGTATATGCCATCCTCTTGTCTATACAGAGTTTATCTTCCTTAGAGATTCATTTCTATGATAGGCCAGAGGGAGCATACACCAAATATAAAACTTGAAAATAATGAATTGAAAATCTTTCAATTTTTACTTAAAAATGTAATAAAAAGGAATGGAATGAGATATTTATGTAATAATATTAAATTAATAGTAATAATAAAATAATAATAATAATAATAATGAAAATTAAATAATTGATAGATTGATTTGTTTTTTATGTTTTATCAATCTGTTATAGGTTATTTCAAGCCAGAAAATATTTTTCAGGTTGTAAAACTTTATTGGAGGTAATAACGATTTCCTGATTCGCTTCTAATTAACCAATAGCTGGGAAAAGAAGGAATTTTGCACGTAAGTGCATATAATGAACCTGACTGGAATTAGAACTCCGTTCTTTGATTTTCAATTCCAAGACATTATATGTTACACCAGCCATACATTTTTTGAATTCAAGCTTGAATGTATGGCTGGTGTAATGTATAATGTCTTGGAATTGAAAATCAAAGAACAGAGTTCTAATTCCAGTCAGGTTCATTATATGCACTTACATGCAAAATTCCCAATCAGTCACTCATCTAGGTGCAGACCAGGCTTAACTTCATTAACTTATATTATTATTAGTAGTAGCAGTATGTGTTATTATTATTAGTATTTTTATTATTATTATTTGTTATTTGTATTATTAATATTTGATATTTCAGTATAAGCAAGCTAGTTGTTGTTGCATATGGCTACTAAGGCATGTTTGTGTTTCTTTGCAAATTAATGTATGGTTTCTACTACACTTATTCTTAGCAAACCTTAGTTACAGTTTCTGGGAGAGAGTGCATGTTAATAATAGTTTCTATGAAAACTCCATGTGATGATTTTCACACACCACCAGCAACACCCTCCCCTGCCATTAGGCCTAATGAGTTTTAAATTCTCTGTGCCTTCTTTATCCTTTATGTATCCCAGTAATTTCAGCTGTGTTTTTTTCATTGTAACAATTTCCTTCAAGCTCCAATTAACTTATTGTTCATGTTTTACACATTCACCTTCTTCTACATTCAGTCGATAGTTTCCTCAGTATTCTTCTGTAGAACTACAGTGATTATAATATAAATAACTTTAAATTGCTTAATTTTTTAAATTGATAAGACAAATGAAATGTTCCAAAATAATGCTTCTGATTTAATTTTATGGAAATTATAGCAGATGCTGGGAGCACAATAGGACAGCTGGATAGGAGCAAGTTTTAAATATGGAAAATTTACCTTGTTTTGTCGGGGTTGAAACTTGCTTTTTTTATTTTATTCCATTTCATATTTATTCTTTTCTTTTGCAAGCTTTTGCAGCTCAAGATTGGACTGCAGTCGTAAGTTTGGGTCATTCTTGATATTTGAAAATTCTGTAAATTTTTGAAATACTACAAAGTTTATAGGACATATTTATATATATAACATCTGTAGAGATATTATAGAGCAATCATTAATTATTAGTAATTAATATTTGAGGATATTCTTATATTTCTCTTAAGCAATCTCTATCTATAAAAGGCAGGATGTGAGTGTGTAACGAATGCACAGCCGCAATTTTCGACAGATTTGCACCAAAATTTACATGCACACGCTCCAAGTTAGCAGGAAGGCAAAGACTGACTTTGCATTTCACAACTCCCATCGATAGTAAAAATAATCGATTTTTTCTTGCTTCTACGGCAGTTTTCATGTAATTTGCGGACATTTTGTATTGGCCAGAGTGAGAACCAATAGCTGGCTGCCACGAATAGGCAGGAAGATTCTATTGGCCAGCGTGAGAGCCAACAGCTGACTGACACGAATTTTAGCTAGCATGCATTTGTCACAAGTGGGAAAAATTTAAATCTGCACAGCACTTTACTCCAATTGGCCCATTTGCTTGCTTAAACTCAACGTTGATTCTGATTCTGCAGAACTGGGTTGGGTGTGAAAAAGTATTTGTTGTTAACATTCTTTTTTCATTTGGTTTTTCCAGTTACGAGTCCTTTTTTAAAGTTGATCATTTTGTGTTCATTTTGTTTAGTTCTTTTTTTGTAACAGATTTAATGTTTAGTATAGAGCTTCAAAAAAATTCGCAGTGTGAGATTTTAAGTCAAGTGATAGCGATTGCTGTATGAGTCGTACGATTTTTGAATCAAGCACAGGCAACGCCGGGCCATGCTGCTAGTCCCATTATAAAATTCCTTAAACATCTTACGTGGTAATACAATAAATAATAATAGAAAATAAATTATTAAAATTCTTCATTATAATAATAAGAAAAAAATATAATTTAGTAACCAACTGAGACTCAAGTTCTTGCCTTTGGCAGGATAACAGTAATCCCAATAGTGAATGGAGTACTTTGATTTATACATAACAATCACTGTTTGTTTACTTTAATAAACACTCAAGGATTAAAATAATTTTATCTCAACATAGACTCTACAACTCCCTTCAGTTCTTATTAAAGAATAAAACTATGGTAATAATTTTTTTAAATCTAATAAATTAATCTAATAATTTTTTTAAATCTAAGGTAGCCCCAAGAGCTTCTCAAGGTAGAGGGTTATTGCTTGAGTGTTGTATGAGTGCAAGAAAAGGCAAAAGGAGAAAGTTTATGGGATCATGCAGAAAAGATAATGTTTAACTCTAGACTTGAGTTCAAGACTGTAGTAATTGGGGAAACATTTTGCCAGGACTCTGTTCTACAAAGAAGCAGTCCTTTGGAAGTAGCTGTCCGAGTGGAAGTTACTTCTTACTAATGGAATACAAAGGGAATGGGGATGATTCACCATTGGACACATGGGTTATGGTGAGTCCCAGTTGTAAATATCAGGAATATTGGAACTAAAGAATATAGCATGTCAGAATGCATTCCATGTAAATAAGAGCAATGAGAGGCTCACAATGTTTTGTCTGTGGGAAGGAGGATGTAGGAAGGAAAATAATTCATTAGCCACAAGTCAGCATTGATGCAAAACAGGCAAGAGGATAGGTCAGCTGCAGCCACCCATAGTACTTCTAACAATTGCACCAAATTCATGATCCTACCCTCTAGCAGTCAGTCAGTAGTCCGTTATGTGTCATGCGTGATACACACTTAGGCGATCATGTATCTTTCAATACATAAATGACAAGGCAGTTTTTTTTTTCTTGCAGCAGGTTGCAATTTCTTTCTGCGATAGACCAGTTGCCATCCAAGGCTATAGAAGTCAGTCTGTCCTGTTATTTACCCATGGGTGGGGTGAGAAGGAGAGGATTCATCGCTTTCTCAAGAGTATTAGCACGTAAGTGAATGTAATGGATCTGACTGGAATTTGAACTCAGCTCTCCGATTCCTCAGTCTGAGCCATTATCCATTACTCCACCATGCCTATTCTAGCACACTTTCTAAAAAACTTGTAAATAAATTGGTTATACCTGATGCTAAGATCTTTACCACCACATCCAAGACAATCCAAGATATAATTAGAGTTTGTTTACAATGGTGTCTTGTAGAGATTCTGTTGTATGCTAATCATTAATTAATAATTAGTAATTAATTTTCTAATTATGCTAGTTTGTCCCTCCTTATTCTGTCATTAATCTAATGCCATCCCAAAATGAATT
Organism: Acanthosepion pharaonis; assembly: GCA_903632075.3. Taxonomy (NCBI): domain Eukaryota; kingdom Metazoa; phylum Mollusca; class Cephalopoda; order Sepiida; family Sepiidae; genus Acanthosepion; species Acanthosepion pharaonis. The sequence goes on from CAHIKZ030003097.1 coordinate 1,190,059, forward strand.
CATCCGACACATATCTCTTTACTAGGGTTTGTGTAACTGATGCGATGGCCTTTGAGTGTTCAGTTGAATTCATTAATTTGTAAGAACAAAATAATTTCTTCAAATCTTTCTTAATAATTACATGTTGTTTTTTAAACCCATTTAACCCCATGCAAGGCAATAAAGTCACTAAGATGCAATAGGTTACTGAGTGTGAGATAATATGAGAAAAAGAAAACATTATTAAGGAGAGAGAACAATAAAAGAACAGGAATTAAGAAGACAGAAGATAACGATTGACATTGCATTTAAATTTTTGAAGATCAAACTTGACTATAAAGCAAGAAGTTGAAAAAGAGTTCCACAAGTGAGAAGTGCAAGCAAAAATAAACTGTTAGCATAGAACTTACGGTTACATCAAGCCATTTCAACTTATCACTGAACTAGTACTACACTTAAATTCATAAAGTCTAGGTACCACAGAGGCAAGTTCATTAGAATAATTGTTATGTGAAATATTTATAGACAAGGTACCGGATAGCTATGTTATGGCAGTGGAAAAGTCACTGAAGCTGAGATGCCAGGTCAAGACCAATAACATTTCAGATTCTTAGTAAAATCATTTTGTAAAAATTGAATAGTTAGCTTCATGTTAAAAATTCCAGTAATCAAAACATCTGGACAGTTGAGAAGCAAATAATGACTTTATGGTATTTGAAATGAGAGATTGAACCAGACTGCCTATAGAACCCTTCCTCATCATCTAAACACTTAGGCTATTTAGATAGCCATTTTGTTGAGAGATAACATTAGAAGGAAAATCAACACTTGTGCTGACAATTGAATAGTGTTAATGATGTTGTGATTTCGCTGATAAGGATAATGTTTGTAATGAAAGCAAGTGATGGAGATGTTAGGTCCTCATGATGCTGCAGAACTAACAGTAAATTACTGATGTCACAGCTTTTCCAAACAGCTTTTCATCAACTCTCGACAAGATGGCATGGATGACTTGGCCTGGGAGAGGACAACTTTGACATGTGACATAATAAAGTACTGTTTGTTTTAAGTATGTCCAATAGCTTTGCATATTTGCTTAGCTGTAGTGAATTTGATGCTTTCTGTTTTCGAGGATGTTATTGTTTACACAGAACTTTGTTTGGTGCTAAGTACATTTATGGCCAATGTTACAAAGATTTACTAAGAATTCACATGCTATCAAGGTCTTAATATTTGAATCCGACAGTAAATATTATGCAATCAAATATTCCTTACATATTGTCAATTTTTGTATTGTCAGGTGTGTTATTGGCAGTCTTAGGCAATTTCTTTATCATAAAAAGCAAAGAATATATTTTTATTGTTGTTCATTTGTAAGCAGTCATTCATTTAACTATATTTGTTCTTTCTTGAGAGAGTCTACTAATCTTCTCTTTTTTGTTCATGCACCATGTCTCTTTCAGGATGTAGGCAATCATGGCTCTCCCCAACTTTCAGTTTATTGTTGCACTAAGTAAATTTCAACCTCTTATCATGGAAAGTATTCAGATGAACAACATTACTTAGTTCCACCAGTTATAATCGTCATGGCTAAGACCAGCTATACCACGCATATAGTAGCAAACCACCCTCATTTCCTTTGTATTTCTCTGGTGCGATGTAAGTTCTACTCAAGCAGTTTCTTCTTGTGAACTGCTTGCTGCTTTATAGAACTGACTCCCAAGAGAATGTTTTCCCAATCACTACAATCTTAACCTGCTCAAGTCTAGGATTAACCATTATCTTCCCTACATATCCACATAAACTGTACCTCTTACTCTGTAATCCTCTATCTTAAGTGGCTCTCAGGCCTTGTACAGGGTGAACATTATTGTAAAAAAAATCTTTTTGTTTCAATTCTGCCATCCATTCACACAAACTTGTTCAATAGGTTAATTACTGTTTCCACCTGCTTATTATACCTTCAGTGTATCCTGTCAGTGTTAGATTCTCCAAGCCCTCTTACCTCATTATGTATCCCAGAATTTACAGCTGTCTCTTTCTCCTTGTAAAACAGAAAATTCTTTCAAATAATAACTCTGTGGGCAGTGTTATAACAGGCAACAGAAAATGTAACACAGAAATACAAATTTCATTGGAATAGTGAAAGATGCTTTTCAAAAGCTAAACAAAGTATTAAGTTATAGAAAAATTTCTTTAGAAGCAATGAAAAGAGTGTTGAGCTTATAGCTAATACTAAAACTTCCTATATAGCAGGGAATGCTGTACAATTTCCTCATAAATAAGGAGAAAACTTGAAGCAACAGAAATTTGATTCTACTGAAGGATGCTGAGAATGCCATTGGGAGAACTTATGAGTAATGAAGAAGTTATAAGGAAGATGGAAACAAAAAAGAAAGAGGAAGTTTAAATTTTGCAGATGTATAATGAGGAAAGGGGCTTGGAGAATTTGACACTCACAGGACATATTGAAGGAAAGATGGGCAGAGGAAAACATTGAGTCATGTCGTATCCTTAAAGAGGTTACAAACAGACAAAGGTGGTACTCGAATGAAAGAAACAGAAACATGGGCATAGATGAAAGAAAGAGAGGTTTATTGTAAAAGAGAATACACTACGGAAAGACAGAAAATCAGTTAGCAGGCTAGTAATTCCCAAAGCAAGTCCCATGTATATCCTGTGCTCACTATATATATATATATATATATATATATATATATATATATATATATATATATATATATATAGTCAATCAACATATGCAGTAGTGAGTGTGGGACATTCCATTGTAACACCTTCCCCTGAGCTAAATTTCCCATGAAAGTTTGTTCAGTGCCTCTTCTTTCTGGGTTCATAAAATTTAGTTGTTTGACTTTCTCCATCTTCCTAGTACTTTTCCTTCTCACCAAGTAAACAACTTAACAAATTTGTATTAATGAATGACAGAACAGAGAGTGGGAAATATAGCAAATAAACATAGCTAAAAGCTACAAAGAACAGGACGTTGTGGAGAGCCATGATCATCTACATTCTTAAATGACATGGTACATGAAAAAAAGGAAAGTAAAACTATTCCATGCAATAAGACATAAACATTAAAAAGATTATTTGCATTGTTTGGACTGTTGTCCTCATCTTTGTTGCAATATTCATGATATTTTGGCCATTGTACATTCCAGCTTCCTTCACATGGTAGAAATTCGAACTAAACCCTTTATTTCGTCCACAGGGGTAGATTGTTCTAGTTCCACGTACGATGCCTCTTCTGGATGTCTCAGTATCAGTTATCTCCCTTTAACTTAACTCTCCACGTTTTTGTTCACCTCTACTGTAGCCAGGTATTGAATGCACAACTCTTTGGGTCAAGTCCCTGGATTCAACCAACACTTTTATCCACTAAGCCATGTGCCCGTGAAGAAAGCCGGACCGTACAACGACCAAATATGGTGACGAAAATGAGGACAACAGTCCGAACAATGTAAATAGTGTAAATCATTAATCTCGGAAATATAGAGACATTAAAAAGACTTTTTTCCGACTTGATATCCTTTCTTACTCTCCCCACCCCCGCTAAAAATGTCCCATGTGAATAAAAGACATTCCACGTTATCTTAATTAATTGTCAATTTTTTTTAATGTGCATTTTTGGCCCAGACTTTTTGGCCTTAGGAGTTTATTTATTGCTTATGTTTAATTTCAGTAGTTACCATTGTCGTTTTTATAGAAACTAGAACATATATATGTCTATAAAACATCAAAAAATAATATTGATTAGAAATAATAAAAAAATACTTTTCAAAATAGTCATTATTTTTCTACTCGTGAACTGTAAAATTACGACAGAAAGTGTCTTCTTACGGCTAATAATAAAAAAACTTTAAAGGCTAAGTGTTGTAAAATATACCTCTGCAAATGCAATGCATGTAAGCAATTCAATGTAAATACAAGGAATAACGTGTAGTGAGTTTTAATTTTAACAGATCCCCTAAATGGGGCTCATGGCAGGTAATGGGTTAAAGCCTTTATTTTATTTATTTCTAGTGGTACACGGTGCCTTTAAATGAAACAGTTTGAATAAACAACTAATACTGGTGTGTCCATGTTTTGATTTCTACAACATCACTTAATAAATAAGATCGTCTTCATTTTTGTCCGGGAAAGTCCCACAAAAATCTTTATCTTCTTTTCTAAACAACTTGTGAGACGTGTTTTATCGGGTGATACGTTCAGTTTAGATTCAATGCAGCAGGTAATATCTAGAGCTTCTTTAAATAAATAAATTATGATAATTACTAGGATAATTATTATGATATTATTATGAAAATTACTATGATAATTATTATGAAAATTACTATGAAAATTATTATGATAATTACTATGATAATTATTATGAAAATTACTATGAATTATTAATTATTATGATAATTAATTACTATGATAATTATTATGATAATTATTATGATAATTACCATGAAAATTATTATAATAATTATTATGAAAATTTGTATATGATAATTATTATGATAATTACTATAATAATAATGAAAGTTTATGATAATTATTATGGAAATTACTATGATAATTACTATGAAAATTACTAATGATAATTATTATGAAAATTACTATGATAATTATTATGATAATTACTATAATAATTATTATGAAAATTACTATGATAATTATTATGATAATTACTATGAAAATTACTGATAATTACTATGATAATTACTATGATAATTATTATGATAATTACCATGAAAATTACTATGATAATTATTATGAAAATTACTATGATAATTACTATGAAAATTATGATAATTATTATGATAATTACTATGATAATTATTATGATAATTATTATGATAATTACTATGATAATTACTATGATAATTACTATGATAATTACTATGATAATTACTATGATAATTATTATGATAATTATTATGATAATTACCATGAAAATTACTATGATTGAAAATTACTATGATAATTATTATGATAATTATTATGATAATTATTATGATAATTATTATGATAATTACCATGAAAATTACTATGATAATTACTATGAAAATTACTGATAAATACTATGATAATTATTATGATAATTACTATGATAATTATTATGATAATCACTTTGATAATTACCATGAATATTACTATGATAATTACTATGATAATTATTATGAAAATTACTATGATAATTATTATGAAAATTACTATGTTAATTACTATGATAATTGCTATGATAATTATTATGAAAATTACTATGATAATTACTGATCAGTTTCTTACGCCTTAACTTCGCTCTCATTCCCCGTTCGTATTCTATAAGTTCCAATCGAAAATTTGATTCCCATCAACCGCTGCCTTGTGGAACAAATTCCCAAGAGGATGTTTCTCTAATCAATGTCTTAATAGGTTCAAGTCTAGGGTTAACAATTATCTTTCCCGCATATCTTTAAAATGTACTCCTTAACCTCTTACTCTGTAACCCTCTAACTTGAGTGGCTCCTGGGTCTTGTACAGGGTGAAAATAATTCTAAAAAGAAAAAAAAATGAAAGAATCAAAACGCTTTCTTCTTTATAGTTATATCCAGCATACAAAACTTGCCAAACGGATTTGTGAAGACAAGCTCACGCGTCGCACCCCAAAAGCGGTTGACTTGCCAAGAAACTCCCCTCGAATTAATATCAAAATATGCTGATAACATCTTCCCAGTCACTTACAATGAAATGAGTCTCTTGTACGCTGAAAATATTAACACCGAAGCGCTGAAACTGGCGAGCGAATCTGGCTCTAGATTCCGTCTTTTAGCTCTCGGCCATTCAAACTAGCTAACCTGAGATCCCCATTCTGTTAACTGGTGTTTGGTCAACTGAGAAAAAGAAAGTCGGAGGTGAAGATACCGATGAACTGTCGCTTGGCTCATCTCAGTTTGTTTCATGTCCTTCGGGCTTTTATCGGATATAGCCAGACTACGGATGACGACATAAAGACTTTATTCTCCTGCTCCAGCAGACACCAAATTTGCTGTCAGCTTGGACTAACTTTCACCAGTCAAAATGCGTTGTGGCTGCGGAAAATTTGTTCGTCTTTCCACACGTTTTTTTAATTTTTTTTTTAACTCTGTTCCACGTTCTCAAGTTGTAGAGTATCCTTAAGTTTTTGCGAATATGAATTCTATTTCTACAATATGTCCGGGTCAACGCAGAAAATGTCTTCCTTGTACTGGGTTTATTTATGGTTTACTTTTTCTTTAACGATCAACCCCCTCTTCTCGTTGTCCCATTGAGGATCTTCGTTATCTCCAGTTAGAGTTGAAGCAGGAGAAAGGAGCGAAGAAGTGAAGAAAGAGAATTTTTGTAGAAGAACTAGAAATATAAATTGGAAGCAATTTGTGAGAAGGGAGTGTGTTGAGATTAGGAAATAACCCCAGTTATTTTTGTGTGTGTGTGTGGGGGGGGGCTTCTTTTGCGGCAGTCGTAGTAATGACTGTTTTCAAAGGAGGCAGGGCAGTGAAGAAAGCCCCCACCCCGTTCAGACCGTCTTGTCTGTTTATGTAATATTGATTACCAATCTCTGTATGTCTGCCTGTCTCCAATACTCCTTAGCACCAAATACAAGTGCCGTTTGAAAGCGTTATGCCACTGAGAATTTTTTAAATTAAAATAAGCATGTTGGTTCAAATCAAATAAATTTTCCACCGGGAATTTTTTTAAATAAAAGTTTAATGAAGGTGAAACTAAATAATCAGCCGTGAAGAGAATTATTTAAAAAATAATAAATTACTTAAAATTTAAGATACGCGTCACGTTTTATAATTTGTTAAGAATTATTAATTTCCGTATTACGTGGTTTGTTGCGCGAGTTTTGCTGTGTTTAAAGGAAAATTGAATATTTTAACTAATTTTAAATATTTAAATGTTGTCACGTTCTTAATAAACTCAAGCGGGACGCATATTTCAAATTTGAAGTCTATGATGAGCGTTTGTTTTGTGGAATATAAATGTGATATCTGGTAATTATTCAATAGAATTATTGGAAATTCTAATCCTGATGAGCGGTGATACGCTAAACTCTAGAGTCAGTCAAAGAGATAAATCCAGTAAACATTTATTAAATAATATCTATCTGTAGGTATAATAAGCCGGTAAAAGAAATTCGAATAAATAAATAAATAAATAAATAAATAAATAAATAATAATAATAATAATAATAATGGATAAATCTCTACAGGAATGGGAAAATATAACCCAAAATAATGTTAGACAAGCTCTAAATGCCAAAAATGGAAGTCGTCGGGTAATGACAGTGTAGAGGACCGTTGAGTATGCGAGTGGTTAGGTTAGGAAACACGTGCTGTTTATTTCCTGCTAGAAGAAGGTCCAACTACAAGAACAATGCGGACTCAAGTTGAGTCTAACCGAAGATGTAAAGAAAACAAACAAGACCGTTATATATATATATATGTATGTATGTATCAACAAATATATGTATTAAACAACAAAATTAACAAGTGACAAAAACATCAACATTTGTGTTTGTGTGTGAACGTAAAGAGTTTGTATTTTGGTGAATGTTCGTATGTACCTGTATGTGTGTTTCATGGCGTTTTTTCACAAGAGGGCAAAAAACGCGGATCTCTGTGAGAGATCACATTTTTAAATGTGTCCGCTGAAATGCAAAGCAAAAAGAGAACGAGGGAGAGCGACCCCTAGTGATCAATTAGGAAATTAAGGAGGAGTTAACTCTGACAACAAGGTACCCAATTTTGGCTCTATCATCTGTCATCAATCCATAAAACCCTTGAACAAACTTTATCAATGCTTATAAATAACCCCAGAATGGATCACTGAAAGTATTGCATCTTGCATGCGTAAAACGCGTGAAACAGATGATCCGAAAAATTATATAGGACAATAGCATGTCTGTCCACCACATATAAATTGATTACGTCTGTCCTGACGAACTGTACTTACTCTTTTCTCGAAGAAAACAACAGTCTTCCAATCGTACAGAAGGATGCCGGAGCGGTTTATATGGTTGCAAAGATCAACTACTTACAAATAAAATGATCCTGGAAAATTGCATGGATAGATTGCCGTAAAGCTTTTGTTAGTGTGCTACACTCTTGAATCCTTGAGACTTTGGAAATGTAGTTTCTTTGATGATAGTAAATTTCCTTAAACACGGCATGAGAATGCGGAAAACCACATTACACCTAAATCACACCAGAGGCACTTCCATTTCCAACCGCCTAAATATCCGACGAGGAATCTTTCAAGGAGATTCCCTGTCACCCCCTTCTCTTCTGTCTGTCCTTAATTCCTCCTTACGCATGAATTAAACAATAATAACTATGGATACAAAGTAAATATAAGAAAGTATTCAATCACCTACTCTACATGGATGATCTCAAAATCTTTGCCAAAGACGATAATGAGTTAAAGGATCTCCTCAATACTGTTAAAATGTTTCAGTGACTACTTAATTATGGATTTCGGATTAGATAAATGTGGAAAAGTAACATTCAAGAAAGGAAGAATTACAGAAACACACTCAATAGATTTAGATTTGGGCACAAAGATTAGGGAATTTGAACAAGAAGAAGCTTATAGGTACCTAGGAATTAGCGAAGGAAATAGAATATAGCATACCCAAATAAAGGAGAAAGTAAGAAAAGAATATTGGCTTTGAATACCAAGTTGAATTAAAACAACAGAATATCAGCCATAAACATCTTGGCTGTCCCTGTGATGCAATACAGTTTCCACATCCTTAACTAGACCATAGCTGACATTAAGCAAATGGACGCCAAAATGAGAAAGCTACTCACTTGCCATCGCATGCATCATCCTAAAGCTGATGTTGATTGTCTGTATGTGCCCAGTTCCGGGGGAGGCAGAGGATTAGTTCAACTAGAACTGTCTTACAAAATTACAAAAATCGGACTTCAAAGATATCTGGAAACTACAGAGGGCTGGGTGATGATATGTGTCAGAGAACATGAAAAAAGTAATAAACTTTATTCAGTAATAAAGGAAGCCAACAAGTTCAACGTTGAGTTTCAAATGGATGAAGAAATACAAGTATATATATATATATATATATATATATATATATATATATATATATATATATAAGACATTTTTTATGTTTATATATTTGTAGTGGACCGTGTGGGTTAATGTGAGTCGTTGTATTAGAAACACGTGTGTAACTCCTGATAGAATATCAAAAGGTCTAACTACAAGAAAATGGCCGCACTTGAATTAAGACCAACTGAAGATAGAGAAGACAAACAAGACCGATATATATATATATATATATATATATATATATATATATATATATATATGTATTTAAACAAAACAATTTTACAATGGACATAGACAATAATATTTGTGTGTGTGTGAACGTTTGTGTCTGTTCTTTAGTGAATGTTCGTATTTTGGTGAATGTTTGTACGTACGTGTATGTGTGTATAATGTTCATGGCGTCTCTCACAAATGGGAAGACGCGGATCTTCTAAGAGAGCCTACATTGTAGTCGCTGAAATGAAAAGAGAGTTTACCTCACCTCCACCCGAGGTGGGATGCGGCACGAGGCCTGAAGGATAGAGTACGAGGCAAGAAGTCATCCAGTATTTATAGTTTATGGAGAATGACACCTAGTGACAATTTGAGAATTAAGGAGGAGCTAACTCCGACACGTTCTTTTTATAGATACAAATATTTAACTAAATGCTGTTTATAATAAACAGTATTAACGACATTTACCGACAGGAATCGAACCTGTATCTTATACGGAACCGTCATATAGCCTGATGTGCCTTAACCGATTGAGCCACAGAGGAGCGTTTCGGTTAGCAAGGTTGATGTTTACTGTTTTACAATTCTCCATGATTTTCTCTCGTACATTCATATCTTCTCGATGCGTATCCAAATCTAAACAAATGACGTCACACATTATGAAATGGAGAAAAACTGCTCCAAAGTCCGACAATTATTTTAAGACATTTTTTATGTTCATACATTCTTTTTATAGATAAATATTTAAGTAAATGCTCTGTTTATAATAATAATATATATCCCATTTCGGCAATCCCCACAAAGACACCATAAAAAAACAACAGTAGATGGTTTAACCTAGCGTACAGCACAAACGTAGAAAATATTAATTAAATTTATCCACATGCACTTCCTTCCATCAAGCTCTCTCCATAAATGATTCCACAGAAACACATTAAAAATCAGCTGCAGTTGTACCGAAAAATATAACAGAGACAATAAAAAGGACAACAGAAATATAAGCAACAAATCACCCACACCAAGTAAAGCTACCTGTAACTGTAGAGAAAACATAAATGTCCTTTAACTTGTGCACACAAACGTCTCTTAATGACAGTGCATACGTGAACAGCCAACACCCTTTAGAAGTATATCGGAACTTAAAAACAATATACACCAAAAATATAATGGAAAATAAGAAAAACAGCACAAGCCTACAACAATAACTATAAAAACTGTAAACTTTGTCCGGTAGAGAAAATAACCATAATCTCCATTGCAGATCAACACAAATTAGCTTATAAAAGCTTTGAACTTATCTCAAAGTACAGATATGAAAATATTTTTTAATGTGTTACTTAAAAACTGAAAACTAAAAACTGATATCTTGTAAATCAAAACCAAGAAAAATGAAATCTATGAAATATCGACAATTTAGATAACATAATATGTGAAAATATCTGAAACAACATAAAAAAAATAATATTAAATTCATTTTATATTCACATACGCTCTATCTCTGATATTCTGTACTTTATTGCATAAATATAGCAAACCCTGAAACCCTATATAAATATATATTTATATATATATATATATATATATATATATATATATATATATATATATATATAATGTTTGTTTATTTATATATATATATATATATATATATATATACACACACATATATATATATGATTTATTAAATAAAATAAAATAAACAAATAAAGTAAATAAACAAATAGACAAACAACTATATGAATTTGATAATAATAATAATAATAATAATAATAATAATACAAGTTGCCCAGAAGATCGCCCTTCTAGGAACATCCCATATACTAGGAAAGGTGCTATCAATTAAATGATAACGCTCCTATAGGGCCTAAGAGCCATAGTTTCGATTCGGCTCTACAGGATGCAAAGAAGGAAAAGTAACATACCAAATAATAATAATAATAATCACGAGCAAATAATTAATGAATGAATGCGAAATAGACTGAAATAATTAAAAATAAAAGTGATTGAAAAGTTAAGAAACGACCCTCTACAATAGCCACAAAATAACCGCTTTCAGGCCCATAATTAGTTTTAACCAATCGCCGTTAAAATAATTTAAAATAACGTTTCCCGCTTATTCAATAGCCGTTAGAATATCACAATAAAAAAGAAATAACTGCCATTGCTTTGCTTCGCGTAACGCCAGAATGACTAACATATATAAATCATCTGGCTTCTCTCCAACCTATATATCCAGAGGATGCGTTCAAGCATGAATTAAATTGTCGCCATTCGCAGTTGAACTCTATCTACACTGCTTATATTTACATACGCTCTATCTCGCATATTGAGTATGTTTACCCTATAAATATATCATACCTTTAAGATATATATATATATATATATATATATATGAGAATGGGTAGGATAAAAAAAATCTACATACACGTACATATACTTGCACGTACGTATAAATATATTTCTTCCTGAGGTCTTATAAATACAGTGCTCAATGTTATGAAACAGAGCTAGAAGTAAATATTAGTGAATATTCATCAAATCCGACTTCCGTAGCATGACTCGGATTTTCTTGCAGTTCTTGCAATCTTCAGGTGCAAATATGTTCATCACCAGGAGAAGAACCCAAGCGACATAACGCGTAGAACATATTTGCACTTGAAAATTGCAAGAACTGCATCGTGTTATCGACGTTGAATATTATGTATATTCACTAATATATATATATATATATATATATATATGAAAGAGAATAAAATAAGACACCAACAATCACTTTTTAGTTCAAGCTACCACCACAATAATTACATTTATTGTTTTTATCATTCTCCGACCACCATTACTAATCACTTCTACTAATTTACAATAACTATTAGCTACTTATATTATCATTGCCACCAATCCCCCTACACCATGACTATCACATCACATCTACTATTATCATATAAACCCGCTATAATTATTAACGTAAACTACCCCCTCCCCCAGCATATTTAATACCACCATAAAAATAACCTATAAGGATTACAGACTGATATTTCTACCAGTTACATATACACAGTCATCAAAAACAAGCAAATAACCAGCTTTAAAATAATAACAAATAAACTTTTAAAAAATAAAAAATAAAAATAATAGCAATTTTTACCTATCATAATTTTACACAGACCCCACCACACGTATATACAAACATGCGAGGAAATATTATTCAGTGAAAAAATAGAAAAATGCTCTGATTGCTGACATGTATACATTCACGAGACATTCACGAGAAAATTTCGCTACACTTCCGATCTTTGAATTTCAACATACAAATGCGTATGTATATAGACTACACCACCCATATACATACATATATCAAATTTCAAACTGTCCACATATGTTTATATCTGTATGAGCCCCGGCGGACGAGCGAGTGTGTATGTGTGTCTGCGTACCTCATCGGGTGTACGGACATGCATCTATGTTTGCGTTAGCACGATGACATCACGACGACGATCCCCCACACTCCCATAAGAACACCAACACACGCAATCTACATAAACCTAAATTTAAAAAAAAAATTAATCAGTTTGTCTGACGATCGCAAAAGTGTGAAACCCAGGGTCACAAACTCACATCAATCCAACCAAATATGTTAGCTCTATCTCTGATATTGAGCGCTTTCTAATAAGTACCGCGCATATAATATATAAATAATTATATATATATATATATATATATATATTTGTATTTATATACACACACTTTCATATATATATATATATATATATATATATATATATGTATATATGGCGTGCGATGGATAAATTGTCGTATAAATTGCACAAAAATTAAAATAACACTGACATCTCATTTTAACAGATGTATTTACCAAAATTACACAAAAATGTATTGAAATACTAAAGAGTAAATTTATTCAATAAAATCGCCATTGGCTTCAACCACGGCCTCCAGACGACATCGGAATCTTCTGCAACTCATCTGAACTGTCTCTTTGTTTAAACTGCTGACTGCAGAAATAATCTTTGCCTTCAGTTCACCTTTGGTTTTACAAAGTGTTTTCTTGTTTTTTCGCTCAATTGCAACCGATGCATAATAATCAAGGGAGTTTAAGTCGAGGGGGTGGGGGTCAGGTAGCCAGATATAAGGTGTGATGGCGTCGCAGAAATTGTCTGACAGTCATGACTGGGTCCTCCTGCTTGTGTGGCATGGTGCAGTGGCCAAACATAGGGTCTTCCAGCAGACACCCTCTTGACCCAGGGCAGCGCTATCTCCTCAAAGCACTTGATGTAGGTCTAAGTGTTCAGTATGAAGCCCTCGCCAACAAATTCTGAAGTTTTTTGCTTATCAGAACGGTCAGAGTGAGTAATCACTCTTAGACTCAACCAACTTTTCCCGAATCCTCTGCACTGTCCTCAGATTGACACACAAACACTCTGAAATGTTCGTATTAGAGCTTCCGGCGCGAATGCCAAGCAGTACAGCATTCCGTTTCCAAATTTATAGCAGAGTAGAATGCGTCATGGTGCTTTCTTCCTCACAGACAGTGCCCAACTGACCCTACTAAACTGTGCATGCAACAAAACCAAAAACAAATAATGCGCATGCGTGAAATTAAAAAAAATCTCTCTCTCTTTATATATATATATATATATATATATATATATATATATATATATATATATCTGTGTGCGTGTGTGTGTATGTGAATATTGAAGATTGAGTGTATCTGTAGAAGAGACAAAATGAATAAAAAGAGACATAAAAAAACTATACTTAGCCGACGTGTTTCGTCTTCTGCGAGGCTTTATCAAAACATACACACACACACACACACACACACACACACACACACACACACACACACACACATATATATATATATATATATATATATATAATTGTGCATTTGTCAGTAATCCCTCTTGTATATATGTTTCATTAAACACTGACAAAGTAGCAAGGTACTGTGTTTAAATTTAAATTAAATAAAAAAGCTTTACGCAGTACCTTGTAAGTCGTATTTAATGAAACTAGCACACACGCAGACACATACAGATACACACACACGAACACACACACACACATATATGAAGAAATATAGTCTTAAGGTGTGCTATATTTATGGGATAAAGTGATCAATATCAGAGATAGAGCGTGTGTAAATATAAAAAGTGAACATTAGAGGCGAAGTCTGTTTCATGCTAGATACAATCGTCAGGCCATGACAGTCTGTTTCATGCTAGATGCAATCGTCAGGCCATGACAGCATGAAACAGACTGACAGTTCTATATTCACTTTTATATTTACACACGCTCTATCTCTGATATTGAGCACTTTATCCCATAAATATACAGAACTTAAGACTATATTTTTCATATATATATATATATATATATATATATATATATATATATATATATATATATATATATATATATATATCGTTGTATATATATATATATATATATATATATATATATATTTATATACATATATATCGTTGTCACACACACACACGCATATATATATATATATATATATATATATATATATATATATATATATATATATGCAGCAAGAATTCTTCCGATCAAATTTCATTGAAAAGAACCGATAAGGTCTTGCGTGTTTAATTTTATTGTATATTAACAGTTTTTGAATAGGATATTGTTGTGTATTGTATTGAGATCAAAAGTTAATGTTTGTGTTGTTCTTTAAAAAGTTTGAAAATAGTGTACAGTGACATCACGTGTTATGTTTACTGGGTACGAACCGTACCAACAAAGTCTTTTTGGGGAAATTTCTCAAGCTTCGCCATTGTTACAGCTTTACAACAACAATCAGCAGACACATGGTCACCCATATGTTTTTTCTCAAGAAATTGCAGTAGGGCTTTAAGGTTCTGCTAAGATCTACCAAACCCTACATGTATGGGAGTTATGAAGCTGTTGGTCTCTTTTGGACTTTCAGAACGTGGCCAAACAACAAACACTCATCTGTTCCTGGTCTGATACCACGGGCCCTAGTCTTTGTCGAAAGCAGAACTTCCATCGTTTTGTAACAAACAACCTTCACAAGAAAGGAAAAGTTTGCTATGGTGGATATTGTTTTTCGTTAGAATAAATATATCTTTTTGAAATATGGTTGGATTAATCTTATTATTTTCTAAGACTAATCCAATATGTGCACTATATTATAATTTCTAATTAGAAGAAATATCATTCATTAGCTTTAGTAAAACTAATATGTTGATTTAAAATAAATAGAAAAAAATCAACATTAATTGATTTCCATAATTATAAAACTTTGTTAAAATATACCTATTTACATTAATTCTTTAATATGATATTTAAGACGTTTCGGCGGTTGTACGCTCCGGTCTTCTTCAGGTGATATACGTTGGAATTTTGAACCGAACGTTTTATTTACTCCACGGGAGTCTCCAAGAACACATGGCCCAGTGGATAAAGGCGTTGGTTGAAATAATCCAATGACTTGACCCAAAGAGTTGTGAGTTCAATATCTGACCACAGCAGAGGTGAACAAAAACCTGGAGAGTTGAGATACTAAAGGAAATATAATTACTAAAGGATATATAAATTACTAAAGGATATATAAATTACTAAAGGATATATAAATTACTGAGAGAACCAAAAAAGGCGCGATACGTGGAAGTAGAAGAATCTAACCCTGTGAACTAAATAAAGTGTTCGGTTCGAAATTTCAGCGTATATAACCTGAAGAAGGCCGGAGCGAAAAAAACAGCCGAAACGTCGTGAATATGACAATAAAGATGAAGACAACTGTAAATGTAAATAGCGTAAATAGTTACAATATCTCCTCTCAGAAATATAAACGGATTTATTAAAATTATTTTACATAATTATTCGACCCACTCAACTAAGTTATTTTTTATTTCTATAATGATATTCCCTCTGTACAAGGCCCGAGGGCCACACGAGGTAGAGGGCTAGAGAGTAAGAGGCACAGCTTATGCGGATATGTGGGGAAGATAACGGTTAATCCTCTATTTGAACATGTTAAGATTGTTGTGATCGGGGAAGCATCTTTCTGGAAGTCGTTCCAACAAGGTAGGGGTTCGTGGGAAGAAGCTGCTGGAGTGGAACTTACATGTCACCAAAGGAATACGAAGGGAATGAAGGTGGTTCGCCACAATGAGCGTTGGCATAGCGAGTCTTAACCGTGAAGGTTAGTACTGACAGAATTAAGGAACACTTTCCATGGAAATGGCGAGAGAACTGCGAGAGGCTTGCGACGTCTCGTCTGTGAGAAAGGCTTTCATAGTGGAAAATAATCGTCACCCACAAGGACACGTAGACGCTTTTGGAGTCCATTGAGACTGGAAAATAGGCAGCTCCTGTACATATATGACAGCTGTATTCCATTTTCGGCTTGATCTGCTTCTTGTAAAGGTAGACGGTAGCAGGGAGAGACAGGTACGGCTATTTTAGCACCATTCATTGCTAATAGACTTTTGCTGAGGTCTTTGATAAGGTATTTGAATCTTAACTATTATTTTCGCTCATTTTGAAGATTCGTTCGAAATAGTTCAGATTATAATTCCTCTTTATAACCAGACATTTTCAATTATGCCTGAAAAGTTTTTAATCGTATTTTGATCAAGTTGTTGAAAGGCAAACGTTCTTCTACTTAAACCATTTTTATGTGGTTTTCTAAATATATTTTGAGTCGGTGTTTTGTTTGGACGATGCATCACGTACCAAGTCTATGCTGGAGAAAAGAGGTAAAAAGTTTTGTGGAAAGAACAAACTGATATTTTAGCAAATCCCTTTTCTCCTAAATCCTGGTGTGTTCCTCAGTACCTTCTGCACTGAAGCAACCCCATACAACAATGCATCCACCATCATGTTTCACATTTGGGGTGCTATTTTTAAACATCGTCTGTACTTTTTTTCACGAAAGTAACCTTCCTGGTTATATCCTAAAAGTTTAATTTTTGCTTTGTTTAACAAAATTACTGCATTCCAGTCATCATTTGTCTGGTCTCAAATCTTTTTAGCGAATGCTAAACGAACCTTTTTATATATTTTCTTCAGTAATGACGTCTTTCGTGCAAGCCGTGAAATCCTTGTCTGCTCTGTGTTCTACAAATTGTTGAGACGCGTGTATATCTGTCGCAGCGTTCATCAAATCTTTCTGGATATCCTTTACGCTCAATTTCGACTTGACTGAAACTTCCCTTGTAATTTTAGTCAAGTCTCGTGTTTAAATCTTTCTGGCATAATAAGATCTTTCAAGCGTTTTATACAGTACCAATTTCTCTCCATTCATGAACGATGAATAAGTCAGTGAAATGAAGTATGATGAAACTTTTGGAAATGTTCTTATAGACTTTAATGGCTGAATAAAGCTAAATCAGTTTCTCTTTTAGGTCTTCAGAGCATGCTTTGGGTTTCTTCATAATTTTAAAAATGAACGAACGTTTAATTTGTAAGGTAAATTTATATATAGGCCTTCTAAACTGATGGTTAGCATTTATAGTAACATGGAGCTTTTAGGGGTTAAAATGAAAAAAAATTACTTACCCACTTCAAGAAGATTAATGGAGGCAAAGAATGACGATGAAAGACACGATTGATTTTAACAAAAAATAAGGAATTTATTTACAAATTTACACGCTTGAAGTTGTATCAGTATCTCGTTTAGGAAAATAAATCAGAAATTTATAAAGTTCGTAGTTTCAACGAATTGTCATGAAAAGGAAATGTTCATACAACAGATTAAATGATCAGACACAAAATAATATTTAAAAAAATGTTTAAAACAAAGGTAAGAGGGTTCTTTGATCACTGAAGGAATATATGGCTTGCATACGTTCAAAAGTAGACAAAAAGGGATAGTTTGAAATACTTAGCTTTCTTAAACTGTTGAAGTGCCGCGTGCTTGTTTAAAAGACGATAATATAATTGGCGTGTAATTTTACACTGACGAAAACATCAACGCTGGACGCAGTGAACAGAAACGAAACCTTTCACGTGGCACTCTTCTCTAATTAATTTAATTTTTCCTCCTCATTTTATATCTAAAAGAATTTAGCATAGGGTCGCTACTTTCTTTTCTTTCTTCGTCCTGCCTCAACGGCTAATTTATGTGAAGACAAGTATTTCATTGGTTTACAAGTAATTTCACATAGGATCGCGAATTTATTTCCTTTTTCTTCTTAGTTCACCAGTCAATTTCTGTAAAGGCGAGGTTTTCATTAGCCCAAATAAAATTTTACGTAGGCTCACGGATTCCTTTCCGTATTTTCCCTCAGTCCTCTGAATTTGAAGACAGTGGATGAAGGTAGTTATTATTATTTCGCACCCACTAGACATTATAACATACACAGAGTATAAGAAATAAATTTTTGTTGTTATAATTCAAATTTACTGCTAAATATATTTTTCACTAATATGGCCGTCAAATACTTATGCAAATATTATTATTGCTAAATATTGAAATAAAATAATAATAACCAATGGTAGCGGTCAAAATTTCACGATTTTCCTATTTATATTTTCTGAATGAATACATAAGCTCCTTGCGAATTGCTCGACTACAAAATAGACGTTCAAATTCCCCTCTTGCATCATTAAATATTTATGCTTAACAACTTTAAACAAATATTGCAATAACAAAGAAAAGGGTAGAAATGAAAGATTTAAAATTGACAAGCTTTTCTATTTCACTGAAGCAGGCATTAAACCCATGACAGTATTATCGCCTCCACTATCTTCTCACTTTCTTTTTAAAAAAAGAAACGAATAGTCCATTATTTATCCGATCAAAACGGAATAGTCCATTATTGATTGATTGGTTGGTTGATTGGTTGTTTAGCGGCATATCAATACTTCTATAGGTTATTTAATGCTGGAATATAAATATTTTGGACAGAATCTTATAGCATCAGCTAAATATATACTATAAATATGTATTGTTGGTAATTTTATTATAAATAGGTATAGGTGGTATTTTTTTATATGAAAAAATATATTTTTATGCTTTGATAATGTTTTGTTTTGTCTGAGGCTTCACTATTTTCCAATAGCTAGGACACTAACAGGTGCTACCACCACGGATCAGGGTAACCCTGGGAACAACAGCAATTAAGAAGGTGTTCCCAGGCTCCTCAAAACCTCCACTCTCCCGATCAGAGGCTTTGCTGCTGGATGTAGTTTATTGTCATACCCAGGACGATTTATGGAGTATTAGCCGCCGGACGTAACCCCCCCCCCGTGCTAATTCACTAATGAATAATCAGAAGTGTATTATGATATTTCTTATTTTCTTATTAATTTATGTATTAAACTGTTTTACTAATGCTGAGCAAATGAATGCCATTTCATCAGATAAAGTCTAGCACCAGAACAATTACCATGAAAGTATTTATAGAAAAGGCAGAGGAAAGCTACATTACGACAGCGGGAAAGTGACTGAAACCAAGATGCCAGGTCAGGACCAATAATATTGCTGATTCTTCTTTTGGTTTTATCAAAGACCTCTAAATATATAACAAGAGCACCAGATCACATGTGGCAGCAATATTCGAAAAAAGGACGAATGTTAGACTTATAGATATGCAAAATAGATTCTGGAGTTAAAAACTGTCACGCACAACACAGTGAACCAACTAGCCCAGCCGCAGACCTAGCAATTGATTCAATATAATCTTTCCACTTTATGTCAGCGAAAAACGTTAGTCCGAGAAGGTGCAACTAATCACTCTCCTGGAGGTTAGCATCAGCCATGCAAGATAAAAATATAGTTTTAAGGTATGTCATATTTATAGGCTAAAGTGTTAAGTATCATGAGTAGGGCTTATGTAAATATAAAAATGGACATTGAGGTCAACACCCAATTACAACCACTCCCAAAATTATTATAGATATGATCAGAACCTAAAATACCCATAACAATAATAATTCGGAGACAAGTATAAAATAAAATGTCACAACTGCTTTTCACAATAGATTGAGGAAACTTGCAGATATCTGAACACAAAAAGGAACTTATTCACAACAATCTATCAAATGCATTAAGTAATCATAGAAATAAATCAGACCATAAATTTGATCTAAAACATATCATAGTCAATAAAAGAGAAAGTAGCTTAGACTGAAAATTCTTAAGAGTGCCGCTATTGAATCTTATCAAAGTATAAATCTGCGTTACGGATTTATTCAAGTATCCACATTCCTAACTGAATCACTCCTATCTGTGGCTAACGAATATGACTATAAAATGTTAAGAATTAAAAAAAATCATAAGTTCCTGTTATTTAAAAAAATATATGATACATTAATTTATCCCATAAAAAATATTCTGCATCATTTATTTCCTTTCATTTATTAGACATTAAATTACGTCACTTAGCGTCCTCCATAATTTACATTGACTTTTCATTTATCCTCATGAATATTTATGGGCGTTTCTTAAACATTTTTAATTTATAAAATAAAATTCTCATATTTGCCTTGATAAAGTCCGTCAGAGGACGAAACGCGTCGGCTAAATTTTTTTTCCTTTTATTCATATATATAGAATCGAAATTCGATTCTAATTCCTCAGATTAACATGAAGAATTAGAATCGAATTTCAATTCTAAGAAAATTAATTTTAATCACCATGAACCCTTAAAGTTGTCTTTTACTTAATATAATTAATATTTGCTCTGTTTTTATATTGAGCTCTCTGGATTATATCCTTCTTGGAATTATTTATACGGATTACCAAACACAGCTTCACACACACACACACACACACACACATATATATATATATTCAAGTTCACCTCAAGCAAGGCAATAAAGTAACAGAGATGTAAGAACTTACTGCGGAAAAGTTAGAAACAGGAACATTGCTAAGGAGCGAGAACAGAGGAAAAGTAATCAGAATGACAGAAGATAGCGGTTGACATTGCATTTAAATTTTTGGAGACTAAAGTTGGCTGGAAAGCCAGGAGCCAGAAGGGAGTACCACAAGCGAGAAGTGCGAGTAAAGGAACTGTTAGCATAGAATTTACGGTTACGTCTAGCCAGCTCAACTGTATGCGTCTCTGTGTGTGCGCGCTCGCATGTGTGTTTGTGTGCGTGTGTGTAGGCATGTAGCATATATATATATATATATATATATATATATATATATGGATGCATGCATGTATAAGTAAAACCGAGGAAAACAGGGCTCGTGATCGTTCATCCTGAACAAAAGCGGTGTACAATGGTCCGTGAGACTTTGAACAGTTTTTGAAAAATTCAAGGGATGTTCGCAAGGGTCTCGATGCTAATCTTCGTGAAAATGTTGGCACAGAATTTGATCTAACGTGTCATGAATGTGATCGCGTCTATTTAAGTAGGGCAAGCCTAAAAAAAGTACCCATCAAAGACACCACACATTGAAAGTTCGCCAAAATACAAGTGTAACAACTAGTGCAAGAGGCACCCGACTTTGTCACATGCTTGTAAAAGAATATAAAACCCTCGAAGGACTAAATATCGTCTCTGTCTATATTTGAAAATAAATGAATGCAGCCATCAGTATTATAATTCTGCTTGTTAATTAGTTGGTTAGCACGTCCATTACGTTCTGCCAATACCTCATAGATATTCTTTTATGAGTCCTGTCCCTTCAAGACGTAGGCGATCATGGCTCCACACATCTTCCTGTTCCTTGTAGTTTTGCATTTTTGTTATTTCTCCCAAACCATGTTCTACCATCCATTTACTCTAGCTCATTAACTATGTTACACACTGCTTTCACCTGTCCCTCTTTTCCTCAATCTGTCCTGTGAGTATCAAATTTTCCAAGCCCCCCTTCCTCATTACTTACCCCAGGAATTTCAAGGCATTTAGCAAAGCTCATAGATAATGGATCGATTTGATCCCGAGAAAAGATAGAAAAGACGTTTCCGAGACGCTGTTTCAGCTTTGTTTTAATCAATTCAACCCAAGCAAGGTGGATCTTCCAGCCACGTTGAAACACCGGTTTCAGTAAGATCAAGGACCACTTTTCATAATACCAGGTGTTGCAAGCTTGGATTTTTGCGTGGTGCAAAGGATAATGGCTCGGAATTGGTATTCGGAGAACCGAGTTCCTATTCCAGTTGGGTTCCTTATATTCACTTACGCTCAAATACCCGCAAAGGTATAAATCCATCTCTTCTCTCCCTACCTATGGGTTAATTAGCAAGATTGTATCACTAAACCATTATTCTCTAGGAGGCACGGTGGAGTAATGGATAGCGGCTTGGATTGAGTCGAATTCATTACATTCACTTACGTGCTAACACCCTTGGGAAAGGTGTGAATCCTCTTTCTTCTCCCTCCAGCTATGGGTAAATAGCAGGACAGACTGGGTTCTGTAGCCTTGGATGGCAACTAGTCTAGGAGAAGGAAAACTCTGAATTCAAAACCTGCTCTTAGAGGAGGGTGAATGGAGTCTCTCTGAGCCTTGGTTGGCAATCCATTTAGTGATGGTGTCACGATAAAAACACCCTTGATAGCCCTATCGAAGCATCAAGAATTCAGCTATTTGACAAGATTATGAACTACATCAATCAAAGTATTGGTGAGTTCAATCTCGGCTGAGGCCGCAAGATGATTCTTTCAAAAAATAAAATAATATTGCGTACGCAATATTTAAATTTCAGCACTAAATAACCCATAAAGTTTGATATACTGCTAAACAAAAAAAAAATCAACAAACCAAGTAAGGAGACAATTCTCCTAAGACACAAGGGGCTACTGTGAGTGAAAGAGAATGTGAATACTTTAGAACCTGAAACCGAATCCTGAACAAGAAACAAGAAAAAAACTTCTACTCCTGTTCAAAAGGAATTTGAAACGGGCGATAGGCGAACCTATATACACTTACTGAAGGAAAGATAAATAAATAAATAAAAAAATACAATTTCAGAGTTTAGGCGGAGACGTTAGAAGTAAGGAGTTTTTTTTTTTTTAAGCATTTCACCCCCAGCAAAGTGGTTACAGAGAGTTGGAGTGAGAGCAAAGAGGAGTGATAGAGGAAAGGATGAAGAGAAGGATAGGGGATAGATCAAGGCATCTGGAGACGTCGATTGATAATACATTTGAATAGTTGGAGATTATAGCTATCAGGGAAACAGGCAGAGGGGAGGGAGTTCCACAGGCGAGAGGTGCGAGACATGAAGCTATTGGAGTAGAAGAGATGGCTACATGTAACAGTTACGACAGTGAAAGGGTGAGAGCGAGATGTCAGCCTAGTAGAACGTTTAAATTCATGCAGTGTGGGAACCAGAGAAAGTAGCACGTCGAAGCAGTTACCGTGAAAGTATATGTAAAAAAGACAGAGGGAGGCAACGACACGTCTGTGAGAGAGCGACTGCGGACGAGATGTCAGATCAGGGCCAATTACATTGCATATCCGTCTCTGGATTTTATCAAGGACCTTGAGACAAACAGAAGGGTCCCCAAACCATATATTGCAGCAATACTCTATGGAAGGGCGAATGATTGATTTGTAGATTTGAAGTATCGACTCAGGCGAGAAAAATTTTCTGGCGCAGCACAGGGAGCCAACTTTCTTTGGGGTGGACGAAGCTATTGACTCAATGTATTTGTTCCATCTCAGGTCAGCCGACAATGTGAGACCGAGCAGTTGCAAAGAGGTGCTCTCGTGGAGTTGAGCGTCAGACATTCTAATAGAAGACAGGGATGGTTATCTCTGGTGAGTAATAGAGAGCAGTTTTGTTTTTGAGGCATTAAAGTTAACCAGCCAATACCTGCCCCAGTCCACAACCGATTGGAAATCCTTTTCGAGACAGACTTTAGGAGAAACGTATACTCCTGTTCAAAAGACCCAGGAATAGCGTCAGTGCAAAAAAGAAGAAGAAAGATAATGCTCTCAGGTATTTAACACTGCTTCAGTGAAATGGAAAATCTCGTCAGTTTTAATTTTTTTTTATTTGTACCCTCTTACTTTAAATAATGTCCTGCAATCATGCTTATTATTGTTATTGAAATATGTTGTTAAAGTTGTTATACTCAAACGATGCGACAGTGGAATTTCCATGGTTATTTTATGGTCGTAGAACTCCCCTTGACCTTATTCCAACATTAATTTAAGAATTAAAATTCATTAGAAAATTAAAATCGCAAAACCTTGAGGGACGATTTTAATTTTGTAACATAGAAAGCAAAAAGGTTACCAGAAAGAATCTAGATACACTAAATTATTTACCACCCGGCTCAGCGCGTACTACACCCGAACCCCCGACCGTGGGGAGTAAGCCTGATTGGGGTCCCTTGGCACTACTTGGTGACCCTCACTATCTTATCAACATTTGCTTTTTTCTACTTACTTAAATATATTACAAATTAAACTAAGCACAACTGACTATTAAAGGATGAAAAATCTTTGTGATCTTTTGATGTCCCTCTGTTTTTATTTTCCATCCAAATCCATAATTTTCTTTTGCTCATGCTAAGTGTCAAAAAACACTATATAAAATTCAATATTTTTTATCCATAATGTTGAATGTGTTAAATGATTCAACTTTTTAACAAGAAAATTTTCAAGTTGAGGTTAAAAATTGTCACAAAACGTTGATTTATTTAAGATGGATTGATATATTATGACATGTCATTAATTTGTATTTAGATATATTGTATCTATTTTCAATTTTTCTAGTTGAATTGTTCACCGATATTGCATATGATCCATTATTTTACATAATTAGATTACAATGAAATTTGTATTTTATATGAATACAACATTTTTTTACAGTAGGTAGAGTGTTACTTTAAGGAGTAGTTTATATGGATAGGAGGGGAAGATAATGGTTAACTCTAGACTTGAACAGGTTAAGATTGTAGCGATTGATGGGGTAGTGCTTCGCGGGAAGAAGCTGTTTGAGTGGAACTTACTTTTCCCCGAGGGAACACGGACAAAATGTAGATGGTTTGCTACTATGTAAGTGGCATGGTGCATCCTTGGGCCTGGCGGGAGCAAGGAATGTAGTTCGTCTGAGTTCTTTCCATGGAAGTAGCAATAGAGCAGTGAGAGACTCGTCACACCCTTATGAGATATTGTAGATTGGGCGGCCACGTATCAAAAATTGGGTGGGATGCCCTTGAGCCGGCTCTGTTTAACACTATTATCTAAAGTGTAAAATCTGTTTTTAATTCGGCGTTAAATTTAATTAAAATATTTTGAAATCTTATTGAATAATGCCCAGGTATTATTCCTTGCATTTGAAATTCCTTGATGTTTAGTAAACAGAAGAAACAAAATAGCCATTTTTGTTTATCAGTTTTAGCGTAACTGTTGACCCTTGATCCACTTACATCCATCAATATTTCCACTGGCGGCTCAAAACTACTGTCTCCTTTTACTGATCTCTCCATAACAATTTTTTTATAATTTTTACTTTCTTTTTAAATCTTGAGTCAGTGATGCAAATCAAATCCTTGGCAATAATAACATTTAAAAAGAACGAACAAAAAAAAATGGTTTATCCCCGTATATCTGCCTGGCTTCTTTTTTTAAGACTCTTTAGGGAACAGAGTAAAGAAGTAAAAAGACTCAATAAAATAAAACAATGTTTTCTGCTGTGTTAAACTGATTTCAGCTTGACTGATTCAAACAATCAAATGGGTTTCCGCCAATTTTCCATAGATCACAAGAAAAACAGTAACTTGTTTGGCATTTCATGTTTTTATTGCGCTCTGGACCTGATAACATTGGTAGGGTAAAGAAGTTGCCGCTACATTGTCCATCGCTTTTCTTCTCTTTCATCCTGTTTGTTTTTTAACTATTCGGTTTCCTTCAAGTTCTAATGTTACAAATATATGAAGCAAAGTGTAAAGGAAAGTGTCCGTGTGTAATTCTATTTTCACAGGTTTTTATTCACTGTAACAAAAGGTTTCGTCTTGCGACATATGCATGCTTTGTTCGTTTTATTGTTGACTGCATCACTTAAATGCTATCAATTTATTTTTGTTTTCTTCAACGTTTATAAAGACAAATATTTCTTACTGTCTTTAAATATCTTAAATAGACTTTTTTTTATTTTTTGCTCTCGTAATATTTTCTGTTCGTTTACTTAACTTTCTCTTAGTAACAACGCCAATGATTTTTCTTATTAATATTAAGTGACAAGACAAATTTTCATAATTATTCAAATAGCTTTCTGAATTCCTCCACTACAACGAGTTTGTTTCTCTGTATTTTTTATTGAATGTTTTTTGATGTCTTATCGAACTTTTGCAGGTTTACACAGAAGGAAATGCGTGAATTGTGATTTTATATTTTTAATTTCACTGTGAGAAAAAAGAGCACCATGACGCAATTTACTCTGCCAGAAATTTGGAAACAACATACTGTACTACTGTTTGGCATTCGCGCCTGAAGCTTCAATACGAACATTTCAGAGTGTTTGGCTATCAATTTGAGGACAGTTCAGAGAATTCGGAAGGAGTTGGATGGTGATTACGAAAGTGTTTCGAGTGATTACTAGTGATGACGACGTTATGCTTCTATTCATCTTCTCACAGGGCCTCATTCAATACAGAGGCCTACATCAAGTGCCTTGAGGAGATAGTGCTGCCATGTCTCAAGAGGATGGCTGCTGGAAGACCCTATGTCTGGCAACAGAACTCTGTACCCTGCCATACAAGCAGGAGAACCCAGTCATGGCTGTCAGACAATTTCTGCTACCACATCACTCTTTGCATCTGACCACTTAACTCCCCAGACTGCAACCCCTTGATTATTATGTGTGAGATGCAGTTGAGAACGAGGGCAACAAAACTCCGAGTCTAGCTGTCGCGATACAGTCTTCGACTGTAAGCGACGTCTGTCGAACTCTCTACGTTAGCAGAGACGAACCCGGACGAAGCTTTGCCGAAGGGCAAGGTTTCGTCTGGGGAGGTAGACAGGGCCTGAACCCGTCTAGGCGGGTTCAAAAAGGCTATATTTTTGGCTGAGCCTACGGGCTCGGAGATACCCACATTAAACCGGCCTTGTGCCACATTCAATCCTCGTGGGTGGGTCGATAAATACCGAGGGCAACAAAACTCCCTGTATGACCAACTGAAGGCAAGGTATATGGCAGCATTAACCAACTTAAACAAGGAGACTGTCTAGAAGAGTTGCAGGAGATTCTGAAGTCATTTGGAGGTTGTGGTTGAAGCCAATGATGATTTTATTGAATAAATTTACTCTTTAGGTATTTTTGTATAATATATCTCTTAAAATGAGATGTCAGTATTATTTTTCAATTTAGACGACATTGCACCCTGTATAACGATGGAAAATATTTCTTGATTGTAAGAACAATTTTGAGATAATCATGATTTACAAAGTCCTACTAATTAACTCATAGGATATTTTCTGTTAACTCACTGCAAAATAAAACAATTTATATTTACTAAAATTCACACCAAATTCTCACAGAACTAGATCCTTCTGTTGCACTCTGATTGGGTTGACCTTTACAATCGGCCCAAATGTGGGTGACTCAGGTGTCCCTTTTTTAAAGGTAGAATCTATGTTCGTGCCGACCTTGATAAACAAAACAAAAACATATTTTTCTTTTTTGTTTTTAAATAGAATAGAATAGAATAGACCTTACTGACCAGCATATATAAATAGTTGAGCTAAAATACAATACACCGGGTCTGAAGATTGTGTTCAAGCATGAAACAGACTGTCACCATTTGATATATATATATATATATATATATATATATATATATATATATATATATATATATATATATATATATATATATATATATATATATATATATATATATATATATATATTAGACAGGTGAATGACTTTTGTGGAAAAAATTCTGTGTGACATGTTTTATTCTCTACGAGTACTTCATTGGCCTAAAGTATTTTTCTATTAATAGAATTATATAAGTATAACAGGGGTGACAGAGATATAAATGTGAGCATTTTTTACTTTTTGAGTTTTAAAAAAATTACCTTATTAGATGAAGTCCTTCTCAAGGATGAAATGTGTTTCCACTCTGTCATTCAATTGTTCTGTATATAATATTCTCTCTCTCTCTCTCTCTCTCTCACACACACACACACACACACACACATATATATATATATATATATATATATATATATATATATATATATATATATATATATATATATGTTTCATTAAAGACGGCTGACAAGTTGCTGCAATCAAGCTTTATATTCAATTTTTCTTGTGTTTGTAAAATGTTTTCTTTTATGGACAGTTTTTATACACTTTTTATATTCAGAAAAGAAAACACTTGTATGAACACAAGAAAAATTAAATAAAAAGCTAAATCACAATACCTTGTCAGGTGTCTTTAATGAAATATGCATAAATAATGGATAGCTGCCTAAATACACTATATATATTAAAATTTCACTTGAAGATGGACACGAGAACTCTATGTAATGATGAAATCATATTTTTAAATAAATAATTATATATATATATATATATATATATATATATATATATATGTATGTGCAAATATATAGAAAAATAAGAAAGAACCATTAGGTTAATAATCCAAATGTCTTTAGCATTTTTGGTTTTATTTTTAAAAAAACGTGCTCAATACATAAGTAGAGCCTAAATTATAATTATTTTTTAAAAATATGATTCCATTGCTCATGTTTCAAAAATAGAAGCTAAAAAAACAACTCTATTTCATCCTCAAGTGAATTTTGGAATTATATATATATATATATATATGTATATATATATATATGTGTGTGTGTGTGTGTGTGTTTCTGTGTGGGCATATGTGTGCATGTGTACATGCATATATGTGTGTTTCAATTTAGTGACCACCAAAAAGAAAAAGCCCACTCATATCTAATTCAAATATGAGTATATATCATTATGCATATATTATCATGTATATATTGATATATTGATATGTATAAAGTAATATATTAATAAGTATATTTTTACATGTTATGCAACTGCAAACGTATGTATAGCTTTGTTTTATAGATTATTCAAAAGCATTTGATAAAGTACTTCATAAAGAACTATTGAAACTAGTAAATAACCTCAACATATTCGGAAAGGATATTAGAATAATCCAGAACCTATACTGGCAGCCAACTGCAGGCAAAATGAATTCAGTAAATATACAAAAATAGCAAAGGGTGTAAGACAATGTTGTATTTTCTCAACTTATATAGTGAGGCAATTCAAAGAAATTCAAATTAAAATTCTGGCCAGGATTCATAATTGGTGCCCACAATCTTAGCAGCCATTAAGATATGCAGATGACACAGTGTTGATAGCAGACATAGAAAAGAAACGTACAAAAAAAGTGAAGGAAAGTGAGAAGAACGAACATCAATTGCAAGAAAATGAAAAGCATGGTTGTTTACAAAAGGAGCAGGCCAACAAGCAAATTACAAATTGGAAATTTAAATATTTTGGAAGTGATTTGACAGAGGATGGAAAATGCAACACTAAAATCTGGAGGTGCATTGGAATAGTGGAAGATGTCTTCCAAAATTTGAGCAAAGTATTAAGGAAAATTTCATTAGAAATTAGAAAAGTGTACTGAACTGTAATATAATATCAGTCCTGCTCTATAACTGTGAATACTGGACCATCTCTGCACAGGTGAAGAAGAAACTTGAGGCCATAGAAATATGGTCCTACAGAAGGATGCTGAGAATGCAATGGACTGAACATGAGAGCAATGACTAAATTTTAAAGAAAGTAGAAACAAAATGGACACTTATACTTAACATCAGACAGAGTTGAAATTCCTAGAGCACAAATGAGGAAAATAGGCTTGGATAATTTGTAAGTTATTTAAAGGCAGAAAATATTTAAGTTATAAGAAACTATATAAATAAGAATGAATTTTACTGATATAAGTCCTACTAATTAGCCCAAAGTAATTGGTGGATTCATAAACTTTCCCAAGAGAATTTGTCTATAAGTGAATCTAATGAACCTGATTGGAATTGGAACTTGTTTCTTCAATTTCCAGTTCTCATCCCTTAAACTATTACACCACTCATACATCCAGTGTTTCAATGTGATATGGCCTTAGGCCATGACACATAGAAGAATAAGACTTACCATATATTTCCATGTATAAGGCAACCTTTAAATCTTACAAATTAACCCCTAGATAAGGGGCTTGTCTAATGCAACAGTTACAAAAAGCTAACCTTAAATCCTGCAGTGTATTGGTACTAGTAAGTAGGATAGTATGCTTGTGCCATGGATTGCGGTAGGCTAACATGGCATAGTAACTAGCTATTTCTTGTTGAAACAATTCACATTATAATACTGTACTACAGTTATAAATGTAATAAAAATACTTTTAATTCTTGGTTTCACATTAAAATGCAATATTTAAGAGACAAAATCTTTAGTTCTTGATTTGTCGAGATATAGGTGCAAGTTCACACCAAGCTTTAGTTCTCATAGTCATGTTAACTAACAACATTTTCAATAACATACAATGGATATTTCTAATTAAAATTCATTATCATTCTAGTATTAAATAACAACAACATTTAGGATAACATGCAAGCTTTATTTTTTCAATAATATATATTATACAGTATTTTTTTGTGATGTTAAACAACAGCATATTTAAGATGCCATATAATCTTTATTTTTGATTACAGAATAAAAAACATAAAATACCCACATAATTAAAACCCTTCAAAATTATTATGATTATCACCATCTGATGCAAAGAGCACTTCATAAACATTGCCATTTACAGTTTCGTCATATGGTAATAGTTGGTTTGGTTTGGTTTGGTTTGTTTTATGGCACATCAACCTCAAGCGATATTTAATGCTGGCAAGATTTTTATTGCTGGTAATATCTTTTCCAAAAATGTATTGGTGGTAATATTTTTTTTTCCTTCAAAAATGTATTGGTGGTATTGAAACCTATTTTTACACTGTCATAGTGTTTTAACCACAGTTTGGAGAATTAACCATTTGCCCATAGCTGGAACCCTAACAGGTGCTACCACCCTGGGTCAGGGTGGACCTGGGAGCACCAGCAATTAAGAGATGGCTCCACTCTCCTCCAAACCTCCTGAACAGACACCTTGCTGTCAGATTTAGTTTATCACCTTACCCAGGACATGGATGTAATTTATCATTGTACCCAGGATGGAGTAATAGTTGGTTGATATACTATGGATATCATGAAAATGTATCTCAATTTTGGGTCTCGTCTTATCTATTGGTCACCTTATGCATGGAAATATATGATACTATATATTAGTACATATATACTAATATATTGGTTTCTTTATTCATGTATATTTGTTTAGGTACAGAAACATATTTGATTAACACTATATCTCATATAGTTGAATAAATGATGATTGTCTGTATTTTAAATCTTCATATGTGCTTCTTGACATTCTGTAAGAATCATTATCCATTCACTCATTGTTTTAGATAATGTGTCTAGTTTTCCAGCTTTAACATTACTTACAGCAAGTTTTATTGTTCTCCAGAGTATAATAACGATCTCAATTGTTTGCTATTGTGGCATGTGGGGGCTTCCTTACTTTGCTTGATTCAGCAGTAGCAACAATGTAAATAATCAGTAGTGTACAACTCATAAAAGTGCTGACTGACCCCTATTTGGCCTCTTTTTCAGTCTTCCTTTTCAGTGGCCACTACCTTCAATACTCAGCTTGAAGGACTACCCACAACCCTTGCTACAGAAGACACGTAGCCTGTCCTGGCATCTTGATCTGAGATTTCTTATAACTCATAGGAACAAGCAGAGAAATCTTTCTTCAAGACACCTACCCATAGGAAATACTACTCACAACTCTTGCTGCAGAATACATGTACCAGTCCTAGTGGTTTGTCACTCAGATTTCTTGTTTCTCATGGGAATGCTTGGAGAAATCTCTCTCGACAAAACATTTACTCAAAGGAAGAACTTTGCTAGGAAACTTTTTTCCTGCAAAATATGAATACTTTGCACTTTCAACCACAAATAAAAGCTGTTGAACAGTTATTTCAAGCCTTGAATTTGTTCCTTCCACTTGATATACTGTTGAGCACAGGAAACAGGGAAAAATTTTTGCAAGAGATCTTCCCTTCTTGAATATCATTTTTCATTCTCATGTGCATCCCTTTCGATGATGGTACACAATTTTTCTGCTAAAAATCTGAAGCAGCTTCTTGAGGCAATTTCAGTATGTGACACATTTAGAAAAAGCCTGAGAAACCAACTCCACATTGACCCAAGCCTTGTGAGTGAAATTGGGTAGATAGAAGTGTATGGGGTTTGTCAATATTTCTCTCAGCATATGAGTCATTGTGCCTGAGGGTTTAAGTATATGGGGCTTGTTTATGCTGTTTATCACACAAGATGATGTGCTCTTTTCCAGAAAACTGTAAGGTCTACTCAGCATATTTGGAGTATAAACCATAGATATGGTCTGGAGGTATTGTGGATGGTTCATCAGAAGCAAACGAGAAACATCATAGCAGGACATAAATAATACAATAATCAACATTATTTACATTATTCAAACTATTGTCCTCATCTTTGTTGTCATATTTATTACAACGTTTCGACCGTTGTACACGCCGGCCTTCTTCAGGTGGTTGGAATGTCAAACTGAACCCTTTATTTCGCTCACTGGGGTAGACTGTCCTAGCTCCACGTGCCATGTTTAATGGATGTCAGTTATCAGTTATCTCCTGTTAATTCACCTCTCCAAGTTCTCCATTGTCTTAACCGGGTATTGAACTCACACTCTTTGGGTCCTGTCACTGGATCTAACTAACACCTTTATCCACTGTGCCATGTGTGCTTGAGGACAGTGAGTGAAATAAAGGGTTCAGTTTGACACTCCAACCACCTGAAGAAAGCTAGAGCATACAACGGCCGAAACGTAGTAGCGACAAAGATGAGGATAATAGTCTGAAAAATCAAAATAATGTACATAATACCTCATCTCAGAAATATAGACAGATACTGAATAATCAACATGTATGCAGTATCCTATATCTGCTAAAAACTAATGGACTACTGAAGATGGTCAAATAGTACTTGGCCAAAACATTGTGTCTATAATAGCATATATAACAATCAAGATAGGTTGAATAGAAGTACTTTATATTTAACAATGTAATGCTTTAGCCTATTATTTGAATGATTTTCCTACTTTTTTGTATTACAAGAATGCAGGAAGTTGGTTTTAATCAGAAGCGTTTCTTTTCTTTAAAGAACTATTTTGCAATTCCAATGGGATTCAATTGTTTGTATTTTTGCAAGACAAACAGCTTCAGGGAAATCATTTTTGGCCAATTTTCAAAGCAAAAGTTCCTCGTCTTACATCAATTATACTAATGACCTTGTCAGTCAGACTGAAAATAATGTCTCTCAATTTTTTTCTTGTTGAACAAGAATGAGTGTAGAAGCTTCAAGTAAATTATTTGAAAATTTTCTCTTTTTTTATATATCTTTAAATACATAGTTATCAAAATTTTGCACATTGGAGCTTGAGAATAGTGAAAGATGTCTTCCAGAAACTAAGTGCAGTATTAAGTGATAGGAAAATATTGTTCTAAACAAAGAAAAGAGAGCTGAACTTTTATGTAATATCTAATCTCCTATATGGCATTGAATGATGGACAATCTCCTCACAAATAAAGTAAAGACTTGAATTGACAGAAATGTGGTTCTATGAAAGAATGTTAAGAATACTATACACCAAACCTGCAAACCTCAAGAAAGTTTTAAGGAAAATATGAACAACAAAGAAACTTATACTTACAATCAGAACGAGTTGAAATGTCTGGTAGACATAATGCAAAAACGAAGGCCTGGAAAATTTAACAATTCCAGAAAATATTGAAAGAGAATGAAAGCAAAAATAAGTTTGAGTGAATGAATGGCATAACAAAGACAAAGAGGAATTAAGTTACTTTAAGTTACTTAAAACAACAAAAGACAGGAAATTGTGGAGAGCCATGATCACACACCTGATGCTATATGGCATATAATAAAATAACTGTAACCCTTATCCAAATCATAGTATACACCTTTAGAATTTTTCTTTCTATAAATCTATAAATACCAAATTTCACTAAGATGATTTGAAATGGCCTTTCATGCTAACCAACTGAATGTCTAGATCTGATAGAGGAACTATATTGGTCCACAATGTCATTGTTGAGGACCCCAATACCGAAATGTTTCAAACCTTATCAAGGAGGAAATAAGAGCCCCAGTCTATTTAATCTTTTCTTAGACTATACCTGATGTATATACAAGCACAGGTGTGAAAAGATGAGTAGTGATAATTTAAGTATCCAAAACAAACCTACAAATAGAAAACAACATTTCTGTTTTCCTTTTCAAAGGCAAGGTACTGATGATGAGGTAGTACGGAGGTGGCTATACTGATTGTGGGGGCTATACTGATTGTGGGTGAGGGCTATACTGATTGTGGCGGGTGGCTATACTG
Organism: Acanthosepion pharaonis; assembly: GCA_903632075.3. Classification (NCBI taxonomy): domain Eukaryota; kingdom Metazoa; phylum Mollusca; class Cephalopoda; order Sepiida; family Sepiidae; genus Acanthosepion; species Acanthosepion pharaonis. The sequence goes on from CAHIKZ030003097.1 coordinate 1,224,871, forward strand.
ATTGTGGGGGGCTATACTGATTGTGTGTGGGGGTATACTGATTGTTGGGGGGTGGCTATACTGATTGTGGTGGGTGGCTATACTGATTGTGTGGGGTGGCTATACTGATTGTGGGTGAGGGTGTTGCAGACCCGGTAGCGTGCAGTGCTGGTTTATTACTAAGTGGCCTTGTGCCAGACACCACACTAAACTACCGAGTCTACAAGCAAAGTAAAAAATAATATAAAAATGTGCGTGAATGAACAGTGAGAGGAAAAGGGTCAATCAACAAGTGCATAAAATAAAATATATTAAGATAGCCGGCACAGAATGACAGAAAAAGACTGGATTCCAACAAGAGTAATTTTTATTAAATGCAGGAAAAACAAGTAACTTATCCCGTGGTAGGGATCAATGAAAATGTTCCGCGCCAAAAATAGAAATAAGATGGCTAAGGCGGGAAAGGTTCTTGAAGGAGAAGAAGGTTCCAGATAAGTCAACGTACATGATAATATACATACAAGGAAAAATACTCACTGCGAGTTTTTTTTTTTTGCTAATGTGAGTGAAATGTTATGTATATATATCTTTTTCTTTTTTTTGTACTGGTTCAAAACAGATTTATGACGAGGCCAAAAGGGACGAAAAGTTAATACTTGGAGTTACTTCGTCTCGTAGGAGAATTTTTGAATGACAAGCCAAAAGGACGCAGAATTAATTATTTGGTGTTTTTACGAAGTTTCTACCGTCGACTGTGTCGTGTCTCTAACGTCTTCTGGTCGAAAACGGAGAAGGTCTGATCTGCGATTAGCAAGTTGTTCGTCAGTAGGATATCCCTGTCTGTATTTATTGGTTCGCTGACGAGGGATAAAATAAGCCATCATTAGTTGAATACGAAGTTTTGCTCACGACCGTGTCGTGTCTCTAACGTCTTCTGGTAGAAAACGGAGAAGGTCTGACCTGCGGGCAGCTTCAAGACGAGAAGAAGTCTTGGTAGAGTGTGAAGTCGAAGTTGTTCGTCAGTAGGATATCCCTGTCTGTATTTATTGGTTCGCTGACGAGGATAAAAATAAGCCATTATTAGTTGAATACGAAGTTTTGCTCACGACCGTGTCGTGTGTCTCTCTAACGTCTTCTGGTAGAAAACGGAGAAGGTCTGACCTGCGATTAGCTTCAAGACGAGAAGAAGTCTTGGTAGAGTGTGAAGTCGCCATTGTTGAAATAAGATATTCCGGCCCGCATATGGGTTAAGGGCACGGAATAAATGAGTTGCCCATCTAGTCGGGTCGAAAGTCGAGAGGCAACTGGTTGCAAACGCTGGCCGTTTTGAAACGCCGAAAAACGCGCGGGAAAAAATTCAAAATCTATTGTGAGTTCATCAGTAGGAGCTAGCGAGGTTACTGCTATGTTTAGCTGTGAGTGGAAGGTAGGGGTGAAAACACGCGCACACACACGCACGAGTGTGAAAGGAAAGGAGGAAACTCGCGCGCGCGTAAAATATAAATGGAATTAATGTGTTAATTCCATAAGGGCTATACTGATTGTGGGTGGGGGCTATACTGATTGTGGGTGGGGACTATATTGATTGTGGGTGGGGGGTATATTTCCAATTTATGTTTTGAGTTATTTTTTCGAGTTTTTATTAAATTTATTATTTCTAAAAAGGCATATAATATTTTTTTTATAAATAAGAGCTCTATTTTTGTCAATATTGTTGGAGTAATCTTCTTTCATGTTCAAATCCATTTAAGCGATTATGGCTCTCCACAACTTCTCTCATTTTGTTGCTCTAAGTAACATGTAACTTTTAACCATCCCTTTATCATCTACCAAGTAATCCAAGATTTAGAACTTAAGAGAAACCATTTCAAAACAAATCTGGAATTGGAATGAAAGCGGCGATGGTACAGACACTGAATCTATTGCATTCTGGGTAATGACAATAAATTGCATCCAACAGCAAAAGGCCTCTGATTGAGAGATTGGAGTTTCTGAGGAGGGTGGGACTACCTCTTAATTGCTGCTAGGTTCACCCTGATCCAGGCTGGTAGTACCTATTAGGCTCCCAGCTATGGGCAAATAGTGAACTCACAAACAAAAATCAATACATTTTTTTATAATAAAATGACCAACAATACATTTTTATAATAAAATGACCAACAATACATTTTTTATAGCATAATAACAATCAATGCAACACTAAAAAAATATAAAAATACATTTTTTAATATAAAATTACCAACAATACATTTTATGATCTACAAAGTATATATTTAAATATACCTTTACCATGAAAGTATAAAATTATGTACAAAATATCTGTCGTTGAAGATATAAAATTGCATGCAGGATATTTAGAATTTGGCATTAAATAACCCATAGAGGTGTTGATATGCCACTAAACAAAATCAACCAACCAACATGAAGCTATCATAAAAATTCAGGATGGGGATTTAGTAAATACCAATCACTTCAAATGTCTTAATGTATGGATCAGTTATAACAAATTTATTATAGGAAAAAAGAAAATGGAGTATATGATAGAATAATCTACAGTAGGGATAGTTTTGCTGAACGTCACAGATTGCTCTAAAATCAAAACATTAACCTAAAATCTTGTGTCATGTTCTTAAATAGCCATGTCAGCTCAAGACTTTAATATGGATGTCATGCATGGTACCTAATTGGTGCAGAAATATCTAAAGTACCAGCTGTATACAATTGCTTTCTGAAATCAATGATTAAAAATGTCTTTGAAGCCTGTAGGTCTTAGTGAGGACCATCCTCTATCAAACCTTATGAACTGATGCAAGAGAATCACAAATAAAAAACTGTATCAAATAAAGGAAACCACATCACTTAAATTGTTTTTTACAAAAGCAACAACTAAAATGCATAGCACATGTAACCCAAAGAGAAAATAATGATATAATCGAGATGTTGATGTTGCACACCACCCCAAACAAAAGGCAAGGAAGGAAACTCCCATCAAGACTGGAAAGAGCAATAACAGTTACTGGACTTGAGATTTTTGAAAAATTGTTTTAATCGAAAGATTTTATAAATTTCCACTGAAAATAACACTGGTTCCTTAGATAATGAATGCCAAATGTTTCCTTATAAAAAAATGGCTATTATTACCATTATTCTTATCTACTTCTTCCTGCAATCAGGAAGTCATCTGTTAATTGTTATAATTTTTTTCTAAAAAAAAAGTGACTTTTAAAAGTCTAAATATTTTCTAACTTCATTGAAAAATACATTTTGCAAATAAAATCATTATAAGAGATCTCATATTCCTTATATTTTGAACCCCAGAACAATACTCTACCCACAGAGCTATCATTTCAGACAATTAACGAGGTAGTCTTGATGCCCAGTATGTCTACACCATTTAATACCACACTATTGTCCAACACATGACAGCCTCTTCCATCAATTATGTCGCTTCTACCATTGTAGCTATTATTTAGTCAAGACCTTGTAACGCAATATGGCACTGTGCCAGGCTAAGCTCTTCAACACAAGAGACTTGGACAATTTCTGAAAATCAAGATTTGAATGCCAACTTCACACCAGCATAATAACAATTTATCTGCTGTCTCCACAAAAGATCTGAATTGAAACTTTCAACAGGCTTTTGTTTTGAAAATGTTCTGCATTTGAAAAGTTTTCATATCACCACTTGAAGGATTTCTGTCTCGCATCTATGTACATAATAGAAGAAAGGTTCAATCTCTGATGATATGTCATTTCTGAGAATGCAGCAAAACACTGTCTGTAAATACTAATAATGTGTTCTTTAAATTGAAAAGTGACAATCATTTCTAATGGCAGACAAACATATGAGCCATTTAACTAGTAATGTTGATTGTCTCTTGAGCCTTGTACTGGGTGAATTTTAGTAAGAAAAAACATATATCTTATCACTTTAAAGAGGTGCTTCCACAGAAACTTTATACCTAAGATTTAAAATTAATTTTTAAATATGAAAAATCTTTGTTGAAGCTTCTATTTTAGTTTTAATTTCAAGCTAATAGATTAAATTTAATATTTCCAATAAGCGAAATACTTTTCTGTATTTCAAAACTAATTTAAATTGACCAGAAGATGTTTTCCTTTTGAAATTGCTAAAATTGCTGATTTTAGCAACATTTTTAGCGATCTGTTATCATGATGTAAGCTTTCAAAAATAAAATATACTTTTCTGAAACTTTATGAGGAATATTAGCAGATTTTAAGTTTAATTTATCTGATTTGAATCAAATATTACTTACTTTTACTTTAACATATCACAGAAATGCATTTTTAACATGGCAGAAGCCATGTTAAAAATTTGATTGGTTTAAGATTTTGACAGGTTAGCAGCTAGACTGAGAGGTAGAAGTTTATCTAATTTATTTACTTATTATTTTATTATTGTGGTTATAACTGTAAAATTTACTTGAGGAAATATAATATGACTGCCTGTTTTATATATTTTTTAACTACCCAGTAATCTTAAAAATTTAGGAAAATATTCTCAGAAATCTAATATTTTATTGAATTTTAGGTACTTTGCCTTTAAATTTACTATATTTAATGGTTTTATTTTTATGATAATGTTGTGTATGGATGTCCATATTTACAAAAATTGGCACATTTATATAGATGCATACACACACAAAAAACTAAAAATTTCATAATATTGGTGTTCAATGAATTGTACTAAGCTTTTCCATTTATGATTAGTAAATAGGTTTTACTTAACAATAACTCCTAAGTAATGCAGAAGTTTAAACTTTATAAATTATTCTAATTTAAATTTAAAAAAAATATTTCCCATAAACCAAATACTTTGCAGTATTTCAAACAGAATTTAAATTTATTGAAAATTTTTTTTAATTCACAGATTTTAACTATTTGTCAGTAAAATGTAATTCCCTTTATTGAAAAATCTTTTAAAAAACGAATATACTTTCTGAAACTTTATTTGAGGAATGTTAGTGGATTTGAAGTTTAATTAATCCGATTTGAAACAAAGATTTTTGTTTGAAATATTGCAGAAATTCATTTTTTTTTTTAACATGGATTTTTTTTCCTTTGTGGTGGTGGAGGATATCTGTAAAATTTACTTGAGAAATATAATGTGAGAGCATTTTTTACATCATTTTTATTTACCCAGTAATCTTAAAAATTTAGGAAATATCCTCTGTAATTTAATGTTTTATTTAATTTTAGATATTTTGGCTTTAAATTTACTATATTTATCATTCTTACTTTCTAATAATATCATGTATGGATATCCATATTTACAAAACTTGGCACACTTATACAAAAAAAAAATTCAAAATTCTTTATAAAATATTGTGAGTCAATCATAGTAAGCTTTTCCATTCATGATAAGTAAATATAGTTTTTACTTAATAACAATATTAGCTAACCACTATAAATTAATGCAGAATTCAAAAAATATTTAAAATTTTATAAATTATACTAATTAAAATTTTTAAAAAATGAATATTGTTCTTGTAAAACTTCATTATTCATCAGAATTTTTTTTTTTACTTAAGACCATAATATATCTTATTTATAAAAGCAATTAAAAGATGTTCTAATTAAATAATGTCTTAGCTTTATTTCATTTTCTATTTTATGATTCAGAGCAAATTTTTGGTAACTGGGAATCCTGTTTTACAAAAAAAAATTGATAATTTAAATTCTCCAATGAGTTCTGCTTTCAACTAATATAAACATGAAGAGCTACAAAATTTAATTTCTCAAATTTTCAGGAAATTTAATAAGTGGGAGGTAACAGATGAAAAAGAAAGTTTTTACTAAGATTTTCTAAAAAAGAAACATTTCTAAAATAATTTCATTCATATATTAACAATTCCTGAAAGTTTTATTAAAATCTAACAATTATTTGATTTTTGCAAGAATTTCCAAATCAGTGTGCATTTCACTCAAAAAAAACACTAAAATTTCTTATGCAAATCATCCCCATTTATTTTTAAACAGTACTAAAGCATTTTCTGTAAACAAAAGATTCCAAGGGGAGGGCCTGTTTTCCCCTCCCATTTCCCTTTTCCCCAGTGAACTAAGAAGTCACTAATGGCACTTGACTGGAAAATTGAAATAATGTGCAAAACTGACATTCCTATGACTGCTTTTTTTATGTTTATATATATATATATATATATATATATATATATATATATATATATATATATATATATATAAAACAATTTCTAAAGAAGTAATGGATTTTTTATTTATTAATCTAACAGATTTTATTTCTTAAACATTATTTTTAATGGATACTCATATTTGTGTAGACTCTCTATTTATTTATTAAACAGTCTATTTTTTTTATTTTTGTCTACCAGCCTGAATATTCAAGAAATCTTATTAAAGAAAAATATGCATTCTTTTTCATGATTCAGACCTGCGTCTCTCTTGGTAAAAGAAAATTTTGTTCACTATTCAACTTTGCTTGATCAATGAGGCACTCTGTTGAGTTGGTCTAAACTACTAAACCAGGTCCAACAATGGTTTCCCCTCCACCAAGATTGTTGCAGAAAATAAACAAATATATTATTTAATAAATAAATGGAGTGTCTACTCAAATATGAGTATCCACTAAAATAACATTTAACTGATAATATATATATATATATATATATATATATATATATATATAATTTATTGATTAATTATAATACATATATATATATATATATATATATATATCTAACAACAACAATAATAAGACCTTATTATGCCAAATTCTTGAAGACAACACTTTCAAATCCTGCATATACAGAGCTTAATATCAAAAGATAACAGTAATATGTGGGTAAAATTATCTGCACTTTTGCCATAATGTACAGTTCTGCGCAAAAGTAAGTGAACACCCTAAGATGATATTTAAAATAATTGTCTCTTTTTTTTACAGATAATCAACAAATCTTAAACTATACATTCATTAACAGAAACCTTTATTAATTCAATTACAATGACTTTTATGAAGTAGGAATAAAAATATTAATTAAAAATTAAGGCTTGTAAAAGTAAGTGACCCCTTACATTTACATCCTGTATATTTGTTTTAAATGTTTGCAAATAATTTTTTGTGCATGTGTAAACATCAAAATGACACGAGTTCATTTTTTTTGGTAAGCCGTGTATACAGCAGTCAAACAATATAATTCAATGTGTATGCAAAAGTGTACAGTTAGAGACTAAATTTTTAAAAATATATATGCAAAGATCAAAAAACTTCCTGAAGCTTTAAAAAATCGTATAGTTGAAATCTATAATGTAGAACCAATTCTCAAGAAGATTTTTTCCTAATTGTTACCATCTCAATCTGTTCAAGTCTATGTTTGACTGTTACATTCCCGACTTGTTTGCATAGACTGTGGCCTCTTACTCTGTCACTCTTTAACTCAAGTGGCTCTCAGGCCTTGTAAAGGGTAAATCACAGTTTAAAAAATATATCAAACATCATAATCATTTTAAGAGTAACCCTCTAGCTTGAGTTTCTTTCAAGCCTTATATTGGGTGGACATTCGTGTTAGAAAAATTCCAGTATCTTTCTTTATTTCTGAGATGACGTATTATTTACACTATTGCCATATTTATTACAAAATTTCAGCTGTTGTATAGTCTGGTCTTCAGGTGGTTGGAATGTCGAACTGAACCCTTTATGTCGTTCACTGGGGTAGACTGTTCTAGTTATACGGGCCATGTTTAATGGATGTCAGTTGTCAGTTATCTCCTGTTAATTACCATCTCCAAGTTCTCCATTGCCTTAACTGGGTATTGAACTTACACTCTCAAGGACACATGGCACAGTGGATAAAGGCATTAGTTAGATCCATTGACAGGACCCAAAGAGTGTGAGTTCAATACCCGGTTAAGGCAGTGAAGAACTTGAAGAGGGGAATTAACAGGAGATAACTGATATCCATTAAACATGGCACATGGAACTAGAACAGTCTACTCCAGTGAGCGAAATAAAGGATTCAGTTCGACATTCCAACCACCTGAAGAAAGTTGTAGTGTACAATGGCCGAAACTTAATGGCAACAAAGATGAGGACAATAGTCCGAATAATGTAAATAATGTACATAATACCTCATCTCAAAAATATAGACAGATACTGAAGGGCTGAAATGTTGTAATAAATATGTCAACAAAGATGAGGACAATAGTCCGAATAATGTAAATAATGTACATAATACCTCATCTCAGAAATATAGACAGATACTGAAGGGCTGAAACGTTGTAATAAATGTGTTGACAAAGATGAGGACAATAGTCCAAATAATGTAAATAGTGTCCATAATAACTCATAATAACCAAATAATGTAAATAATGTAGAAAAATTCCAATCTACACAGGTTTTACTCAGACTAGCATTCTCATATTGACTGTTGTAGTCACTTTTCAGTTGTAGCATTATCTTTTGGGAATTTTGAATCACTTTATTCAATCAACAGGAATAGATTGTTCTCATTCCACCATCCATACTAATTGTTTATATCAGCTGAGTCTTTGCAATTAATTTGTCCTTGGAAATGTTGCTTACCACTTCCAGCAAACTAAAGTATATATATTATACACTACCCAGATCCAGAATTGAATTCATGATTACTAGTACTTAAATACCCTTAACACTTTTATGCACTGGATGATGGTAATTAATCTACTTAAAGAAAATGAAATATATCTGTAATATCCATGTGGTAAATGTTATGATTGTATAGCGTTGTTTTATGACACGTGATCAGCAACTTCCTGTCATCTGATTCTATACTCTATATATTATTTATCCTATAAGCAACAGATCGAAATAGGTAACGTGCTATTTGACAACATCACTACAGTTACTTTCGGAACTATAAAGTCTTAGAATCTTCCAACAACATCAGGTGTTGGGCAGAGTAAAGAGAATTTAGTAAACAGGTGAGGGAAACTGATTTTACAATTGTCTTTTGTACGTCGACAAGAACTGCTCACTTGTCTTTTAATGCTTTTAGTTATGGATTTCTTTTTTACCTTTTTTGTTTTTTTTTGGTTGACAAAGAATCAATTTTCTTTTGCTGAGCAATTAAGGCCAAAAAGAAAAGACTTGTTAACAAAACTTTTTGTTATCATTCATTCAGATAGAGTAATATATATATATATATATATATATATATATATATATATATATATATATATATATATTGTCCAAATCCTTTATTGTTTCCTTGATAAAATACAAAAAGCTATCTTGAGCAAAACATTGTAAATATGATTTAATTAATGCAAGTCCACTTCCTGCAGGTGTGAAGTCTTTCAAACTTGTTTTCATTTGTTCTCGATATGTGTGGATGGTGAAAGAATAAAAAAGGGTAACTAAACAGAAAAATTTATTTGCATAAACTTACACACGTGTGTACACATACATGATTGTGTGCTTCTATTTCAATGTTGCAGGTATAGTAAGTGTACATTTCTGCATTTGTGCATGCATGCACAAGCACAAACACACACATGCATATGTGCATTTGTGTGTGTGTCTGTGTGTGTAGATGAAAGGATGCTGAAAAGTTATCAGCCTAACCAACTTTCCAAAATCTGACCAATCAACCAAATGTCAGGCTTTTTTAAGAACCTTTTCTTGCACAAAAGATGCAAATATTTGATAATCACTTACGAGAGATGAATGTACTAAATATATTTAACATGTACTGGAAACCAAGGAAAATGATCTAAAATATAAAAAAAAATAATTAAAAAATCCCTAACAACAAATTTTGCTTCATCTTTAGCCAAACTTGCATACCAAAAATAGTTTTACATACATTGTGGGGTGGATAGATGGTGCCATGCTGCCATGCTGCCATGTAGACTAAGTTACATTAGTCATTCATGTACATTTGTGGCTAGTCTGTCTTCAATGTTTACCATGTGTAGTAGTGAGTTAACTGAGAAGTGTTCATTTTAACTATGGCAGGATATACATATCTTGAGCAGGAAGATATGATTTTTTCATACAACTGTGCAAATGCTAATGGTTGTATCAGATTGCATTTTCAGACTGAAGGCAGCCGACTTACCCAACCTTTGTTGCTGTTTATTGTTGCGCTGATGAGACAGGATCCTTGGTACCAAAACTATAAAGTGAGGAAGACCGAGATCCGCTTGTATGCCTGACATGAAGAAAACATTTTACAGGCTGTCAGAGATGATCCAGGTATCACCAGTTGTGAAATGGCCTATGCATGTTGTACATCTCATAGTACTGTATGGAGGGTACTTCAGAAGTAGCTCCTGTATCCATATCATTTGCAATGTGTGCATCGTCTTCCGCACTCTGATCACTCACCATGTGAGGACTATTGCTGTTAGATTATTTCACAAACTGCTGATCTGTTATTTGTCTCTTTAATCTTATTTATGAATAAGACAACATTTGAAAGAGATGGAATAACAAATTTATACAACCAACATTTGTGGGCAGATCGGAATCCCCATGGTACAATACAGGCTAGACACCAGCATCAGTTTATGATTAATGTGTAGGCTGGAATTATAGGTGACTGTCTGGTAGGTCCATATGTTCTCTCAGCACGTCTTCTTATGGGAGCTGTCTACAGAGACTTTATTCTGAACACACTTTCAGACCTGCTAGAGGATGTATCCCTGATAATACGGTGGTACATGTTGTTCATACATGATGTATTTATTAGGATTGAGACATACCCATTAGTGTTCATATGTACGGTATATAACTATATATAAACATAAAAGTGAACATTGAAATCAACACTCAGAGGCAACAGACTGTTTCATGCTAAATGTAATCATCAGGTGGCCTGATGATTGTGTTCAGTATGAAACAGTCGCCTTTGAGTGTTGATTTCAATGATACTTTTATATTTACATGCTCTGTCTCTGATATTGAGCACTATCCCATAAATGTAGCATACCTTAAACTATATTTCTTCATATATATATATATATATATATATATATATATATATATATATATAGGAATAGTGGCTTGGATTGAGGAATCATAGAGCCAAGTTCAAATTCCAGTCAAATCCATTACATTCACTTACATGCTAATACCCTTGGAAAAGGTATGAATCCTCTTCTTCTCCTTTCAGCTATGGGTAAATAGCAGGACAGACTGGGTTAAACTGGTCTAGAAGAAGGATGACTCTGAATTCAAAACTTGCGGAGGGTTGTTTGGGGACCTTCTCTGTATATGGCCTTTCAAAAAGTGTGGTTGGTTCTGCACAAAGCCTTCGCCACTATAATCCAATCATATGTGCTGGTGTCTGGGCTGTTGGTTCCTACGAACTGAGCTACTTAACACTGATAATACGTATTTGATGAGAGAGTCAATATATATATATATATATATATATATATATATATATATATTCCTTTTCTTATGTATGTAAGAGTGCACTACTTTAAAAGAGTTTTTCTGTGTAGATAAAAATAGCATTTTATATATAAGTGTATATGTGTACATGAATTTACACCTATACATACATCTACACACATGGACATGCACTGATTATACTTAGACATGAAACACGATAATTCTATAAACCCAATCTTACAAAGTATTAAACTCTACAACTCTAAACCTGATGTTTGCTCCAGTCATTAATATTGATAATTCACCAGTAAATCAACATTTACCATATTCATTGTTATAATGAGAACAATAAACATTTGGGAAGTGTATTTCCCAGAAGGCCTCAGCCCTAATGGAATATTTGCTTAAACCCTTTCCTGTCAGCTAATCAATTGAAGTTGATAGAAATCCTGTGTTCCATTAAACATTGTTATTAATTTTCCTCCAGGGCCATGGGAGAATACTTCCATTTAGATAATAATAGCTAAGGATCTGAGAGAAGAGAAAACAAAAGAGAAATGAGAACTTGAAATTTTAAAGTCACCCCTGGGCAAAAGGTTTCTACAGGATCATAAGATGGATAAGTAGAAAAAGGAAAGAAAAAGAAGAAAGAAAAAGCAAAGTGAAAAAAAAGAGAGAGAGAGAACATCATTTAAAGTGAGTAATTGCAAAGAGGACGTGGGGTTGGTGAAATGTTATTCAAACAAAAAAAAAAACAATGTAGTAACTTCAGTTCAAATTCTAGCCTAGTCTTTTTTTCTTACTATTGTTCACCCAATACAAGGCTTAAGCGTCACTTAAAGTATGTATAGCTGGCCACTCGTATTTGAGGATACCTGTCTACTAGGGTGGCTAACCAATCCCTGTTGGAGACACTTGTTCAGATGCATTTGTGTTTATTCAACACCCACAGAGCCCATCTATGAATTATACTACAACTATGCTGAGCAGACCTTAGTTACAATTTCTGGGAAAGAGCGTTTTATCTCGCGAGATCAACAAGTTGAACAAGTCCAGCACACTCAATCCCTCGGCCACAATAACTTATATCCGTGCTAGCATCAACCAAGGTAGAGGGTTACTGAATGGAAATGTTGTGAGGCAGATAGTTAGCGAGCAACGGTTGCGTATTATCAGGATATGTAGGACAGATGATGATTGACCATTGACTTAAAGACATCCAAATTGTAGTTATCAGGGAAGCATCCTATCAGGAGTCTGTTTCACATTGTAGCAGTTCTGGGGAAGAAGCTGACTGAGTGGAACTTACTCCTTACAAATGGAATATGAAGGGAATGAGGAAGAGATGACTCAGTGTAGATAGCACAGAGTGTCCTATCTGGGAAGAACTGGTGGGACCAAGGAATGTAGTTGGCCAAATATCTGCCAGGAAAATAGAGATATAGTAGCAAATGGCTGTCAATGTTTCATCTGTGAGAAAGAGGCTGCTCTCAATTCTATTCTAATATCCTTAGGAAAGGCATAAATCCATCTCTTATCCACCAAACTATAGATTAAATAATAGGGTAGATTGTGCTCTATAGCTTTGAATGGCAGCCAGTATAGGACAACTCTGAATTCCAGAAACTATAGAGATGGCCACAGTAAAATGTTCCACTAGCATCTATGATGGCTATTCCCAGATAATATACAGGATATCTCTAAAGTTTAGACACATAGGAAATCTCATTATCTCTAATTTTTTGACCTACACTGATTAAACATGGTTTTGTTGAAAGAAGAAAGAAATGACTTCTTTTTCTGGGGTATGCAAAAGGGGAAGGTGTACTCAATGAAAATCACAGATGCAACACACTTGACTGAACACATAAAGAGTAAAAATCACAAAAATAGGAATAAAAAAAGAAAAGAAAATTTAAAAAAAAAATCAAGAATAAAAGGAATAGAGGAAGAAATAAAGAAAAAGAAAGAAAAAATAAAATGAAACAAATGAAAAACTGAAATAAAATATCAGTAAAAAGATAAAGAAATTTGGCTAAATCTCTTGTGCAATAAGAATTTTCTCTCCAGAATCTATTTTACATATCTTTTAAGTTTGCCATTCATATATGCTTAGAATATTGCTGCACATATGGTCCCATGTTCCTGCTATTTATTTAGAGATTCTTGCTAAAATCCAAAGAAGAATCAGCAATATTATTGATCCTGATCTGGTGGCTCAGCTTTAGTCACTTGCCCACCACTGTAAGGTTGCCTCTCTGTGCCTTTTTTTATAAATACTTTCATGGTAATTGTTCTGACAAGCTCTTTGCTATGATACAGTGTGTGCTCTTGGCTTTGCAGATCCATTTGGCACTTGGATGAATAGGGGCAATGTATTTTAGCTATCTCATATGAGTCCTAGTTAAAAGAGTTGGTATAGGGCTCTCTTAGGTTGTCCAGCTTTTCATTTGATAGTTTACTCAGATCATAGCCTTGTTCAGATTCATGTAAACTTAGATAAGCCTAAGGTTAGGATTGCTGACTATTGGAAATTGAATGCATCATTATTTGGTGAGTGAGATTTACAGAACCAGCTGCTACTAATGCTACAGCTGTTGTTGGGAATATGTGGTGGGATAAATTAACATAAAAAATTAGGTCATTCGCTTCTGATTATAGTTGTTGACTCAATCTAGTTAGATTAGCAGTGCAAACTGAGTGTAAGGAAAACATGACTTGGCAATTAAATCCCATGATAGTGGGGAAGTATCCTTAGCTAGGGCACAGTTGTCTTCCTTGCTTAACAAGAAGGATCAAGCTCTGGTAATTTTAAAATACATTGGTATAACCATCTCTCATCTTTTACTAATGCTAACATTTTCAATATGATTTCATTTTCAAAATATTTTTGGAAATTGATATTGAAAGAAGAAAACAAAACACCGAAAGTTAAATGGAAAATCCTCAAACTACCCAGAACCTGTAGATCTTTATTTGAAACTTGTTTTCTATGTCTACAGGAGAAAATTCAGATAATTAAGCTTTTGAATAGCAATCAATTATTAAATCAAAGATTTGAAATTACTGTTAATTAAATCAAAGATTTGAAATTACTGTTAAGGCACATTACAGTTTTAACTTTACAATCTTGGTAAACTATATAACTTAATAATCACTTCTCTTATTTTATATTACCTTCATATAAACACTTTAAGGTTTATTTTGAATTAATGTGGCAGATTTATACTCATAAATTACCGCTAATAATGTTTTCCGTGGAAGGTTTATACTCATATATTACTGGTAATAATGTTTGGTAATAGCATTTAAATTCATAAAAATTATATAAATATTCCAAAATTTATATTTATATTTTATTCATAATGTAATGGTTTCTAAAGTGAATTAGTTTATTTTGCATGTCTAATGTTTTTGACTTCTTAAAGTGTCTTTTATTTACATACTATGTTTACTTTTGTTTTAATATGTAGCTTCTTTGAAAATGCCAAATGGCTCACAAACAAAGCTATATTGTATGTAAAAAATTTTCTGTTTCGCTGCCATCATTTCTGATTAAATTTTGAATTCTTTCTCAATTACATCTCTCTCATTGTTAACATTTTTTCATTGGCTAAATTAACAACTTGTCCTGTTTTTTCTTTTTCTTTCCTCTTCATTCTTTTTCTTTGGAATTGTAAATTTTGATATATTACTTCTCTTCTTCTTTCCTTTTGCTTTTCTTTGATGAAGGGATGATTTATTATATCTATCTTTTTCTATTTCTCTTTCTTCTTTCTTTTTCCTTTTATTGATTTCTTGTCCTCTTCTTTTTTCTGCTTTAACTCATGCATTTCTTTCTTTTCCTTTTATGGTAATTTTTCTTATGTCATTCTAATTTTTAAAAATAAAAAAGAGGTGATGTTAAGTCATTATAACTATCTTTGATTATCACCCAATGAGATGCCTGAACTGGGGATCAAAACAAATATGCATTTTTGTAGTGGTAAAATGTATGTTCAAATGTAATAACTTGTAATAAATAACTATCGCTCTACTTTTTATATTGAGCTCTCTTTTAAATTAACGTTTGAGTTTATATTCGTTTCATTCTCTTTACATTTTATATATATATATATATATATATATATATATAGATAGATAGATAGATAGATAGATAATATTAGTGGTAAATATTTCTCTAACTTAAACCCCTTCCACTCACCTCTACTAAAATTCTCTCTGTTAAGGTTTAATCTCCCACCTTCTCTCGTCTGTTACCCCTCTCTTTAGCTCTAACATTCATCCCACACTCTCATACTTACACTCTCTCTAAATTCTGTTTTTATTTCCAGAGTTGTTTTTTCTGTTTTCTTTTTGAATTTGTAGGTCTGATAAATTGGATCGTATTTACGATTCCAATTGAATAAATTATGACCATGGAATATTAGTGTTTAAGCCTTTTTATTATATATATATATATATATATATATATATATATATATATATATAGATAGATAGATAGATAGATAGATAGATTGACACCAGATACAAAAATATTTGGGCTGTATGGATTAACTAACATAAAATCTATAGTAATAAACAATCAATTATGCTGAGTTGTGTATGTAACAAAAAGAGCTGTTTTTTGATAAGCATCCATCAAATAAACTAAAAAAAGATTGATATATATATATCATGCAGTTGGTGGTACTAAATTCGGCAAATTTGCATATATATATATAAAAATACAAAAATATCTCATTTTAATATGTTTTTTTTTTTTATAGAAGTACAGAGTTGTATCAAAATTTTGTCCTGGAGTATATATCCAATCAAGTTTGATTAAAAAAACTGACAATGTCTTTTGGTTTGATTTTTTAATATATTTTACCAATTTTCTGATGATAAGGGGTTCTGTATTGTGCTCAAAGTTGTGGATAAACTGTCCAATGTTCATATTTTGTTATTGTTTTCAGCATCACAGTCCTTATCAAAAGGGGTGGTAGCACTTGTTAGGGACCCAGCTATGGGCAAATAGTGACCCCGCCTCCAACAAAGACAAAATAATATGAAAGTATAAAAATAACAGCAATACATTTTTATATAAAAATTACCAACAATAAAATTTTAAAGCAAAATGACCAAGAATAAATTTTATCTGTAGTTGAAGCCATAAAATCATGTTCAAAATATTTAGATTTCACCAGAAAATAACCCATAGAGGTGTTGATATTCCACTAAACAAAATCAACCAATCATTATCAAGAACCAATGTAGTGTCAGTGTGGCATTTATTATTCCTTTGTTTATATCCTTATATTCTTTGAGAAGATGGATCTTTGAAATATATATCAGTGGTCTTTAATGAAACTTGTATAAAAGAAAGATTGCTGCTCAAATACACAATTATATATTTATATAAAATATATATATATATATATATATATATATATATATATATATATATATATATATATATTAACACTTTCAATCTTTAATATTTCTTGGCTGTTGTAACGGAATGTCTATGTCAATGTATGTGGCTGTATGTACGTGTCTTTATTGGTGTCTGTGTGTATGGTAACTTGGATGCACTTTTCATTGTGTATGTATGTTCTTTTTTTTTTTTTGTAAATGGTTGTAGAGATATTTCCTGTTTTGTCACTTTTTGTGTGTGTATATATCTAAATATGTCTACGTGTGTATGTATTATAATCTGATTGTGTATGTATTGTCTTTTGCAAGATGTCATCCTCCCTTTCCTATATTTAGAATTCAAATGTATCTATGTTGTCAAGAAGCTCAGAACAACAGTTGATATTAACGTTCATTCTGACTTAATTTCTATAAAAACAAAAGAAATAGAATAACATGTATTTTTTCTTTTTTCCTCAGTAATTTTATGATTTTAAGACTTAATAGAGATTAAATTTAAATTGGGTAATTTTTGATTTCAACTTTTATCGTATAATTTAATACTTATTAGTTAGAATAAATTCTGTTATAGTCTTAACCCAACATAAGGGCATTAAATAATTATTATAACCATAGTTCGTTGTCAAGTTTTTTGAATTCTCGTATACTTATGTAACAGCGTAAGGTGGGGGGGGGTTAATTGATTTGAACCTTTTAAAACCCTTTATTCTATATTCAACATCATCACTAGATAAGATACCAGAGGTGTTGAAACAAAATGGCTATTTTTGTAGTGATTTTATAACATATTTATGTTATAATTTTTTAATAAATACTTATATTCGCTCTACTCTGTATTGAGCACTCTTTTAAGAATAATAATTGTTGGTTATTAGAATTTATTCTGTATACACCAATCCTATATTTGGATATATACATATATATATATATATATATATATATATATATATATATATATATATATATATATATATATAATAAAAAGGCTTAAACACTAATATTCCATGGTCATAATTTATTCCATTGGAATCGTAAATACGATCAAATCATCAGACCTACAAATTCAAAATGAAAACAGAAAAAAACAACTCCGGAAATCAAAACAGAATTTAGTCTTTTAAGTATGAGGAGGAGGGACAGAGAATTTTTTGGAGATGTGGGTTTTGGATTTAAAAAAAGAGACCCAAAAGTCGACGGATGTCTCTGTGGTGTGTATATGTCACCAAGAAATGGAAAATGTATCCGGAGTTGTTTTTTCTCTTTGTTTTGATTTTTGAATTTGTAGGTCTGATGATTTGGATCGTATTTAGATTCCAATGGAATAAATTATGACCATGGAATATTAGTGTTTAAGCCTTTATTATATCCCTCTGTCCTAGACATTGAGTTCTACCTGGATCCTTCCTCTTGGAAAAATTTTTTTTCTGAAAATATACATGTATGGGAATTTTTAGATATATTTTTATATGTATGTATATTTTCCACTAATATTATCTATCTATCTATCTATATATATATATATATATATATATATATTTATTTATTAAGATATATATATATTTATAAAGATATATATATATATTTCTTAATATATTCTTTGAGAAGGTGGATCTTTGAAATATATACTGGTTAGTTGTCTTTAATAAAACTTACATAAAAGAGAGATTGCAGCTCAAATACACAATTTTAGACATATATATATATATATATATATTCCAGTGTGAGTCATGCAACAAGAAGGCGATAAGCTTTTACAGTAGAACAATTTCTGTCTGTGTTACTCAGTATAGTCTGTAAAATGTCTGACAACATTACTGGCCAGACCATCACCATACCTGTCACCCATTGAAGATATACGGGTCATAATGGGATGAAAGTTGAGTCATTAACTTAACCCATCTACACCTCTGGCCATATTGCATCAGCAGATGCAAGAGGCATGGAATATTGTATTACATGATGGCATTTGCCATTTGTATGATTGTAAGCCTGTGAGCATAGAAGCCGCCTGTGTTAATGCCCAAAGAGGATATTCAGTGTATTAATATGCTATCTGAGTTCTGTTTATGCACCTTTTGTTTCAGAACCACTACATGTATCGGCCATGGAATCATTTGTTGTGATCCAGTTAAATTACCAGTGTTGCAGTTTTTATATATATATATGTATATATTATATATATATATATATATATATATATATATATATATATATATATATATATATATATATAATATATATATATATATACATATATATATATATATGATAAAATATAAATATATATATATATATATATATATATATGATAAAATATATACATATACATATATATATATATATATATATATATATGATAAAATATATACATGATAAAAAATATTATATATATATGATAAAAATTATATATATATATATATAATATATTAGTTATGAATATAAGATAAAAGTTATATATATATATATATGTAACAAAATTTATATGTATATATATTTATTAAAGACATTTTTATGTTTAATGTTGTTATTTATAGATACAAGTATTTAAGCCATAAAGAAACTTACGGTAGACAAGGTCGAATTTACTGTTTATAAACTTCAATCTTCTTTGTGGCCGAGACGGTTAAGGCACGTCAGCGTATATGACGGTTCCGTATAGGATGCATGTTCGAATCCTGTCAAAGGACGAATATTTTCTATGAAAATTTCTCGGACATTCAGGCCGGTAAATGTTATTTAATACTGTTTATCATAAACAGAGCATTTGCTTAAATACTTGTATCTATAAATAACAACGTTAAACATAAAAATGTCTTTAATAAATAAATTGTCGGACCATGTCCATTTCTTAACATATATATATATATATATATATATATATATATAAACATAATAAAAATTATATATATATGATAAAAAATAGTTTTAAGATGTGCTATTTATTTTCAAATTTTGTTGATAGATTGATGAAAGGTAGGATTATGAATTTTGTGTTTTCGTTAACTGAAGTGCTTATGTTTTCAGTAGTTGTTGTGGTACACACATGAATTATACTCACAAACGATGCTTGACAAGACAAATGCCCATGAAGTCTGCATAACCAATGTAAAGCAAACATTAAAAAATTAAAAATAGCAGAATTTTCTTTTTTTCCTCCAAAATTTCATTCTCCGATGAAGCTTTAATAAAAGTGAAACATGTTAGATTTATAAACATTTCATTTTTCAACTTACAATCCATATTTGATATATAAATGATCTCAATTCATATATATATATATATATATATATATTTAGATATATATATATATTCACAGAAACTTCATGTGCATTTTTTTCTTAAATGATGAAATTTTGGATTTGTAAGAAAGTGTATTTTTTTAATGTCAAACAATAATACAAAAAAACACCAAATAAACATTTTACATAGGACAAAATTATTGACCCTCTTGCATCAATAATCAATCAATTGATTATTGATGCAATCATCAATATTGACTACACACACTGATAGGCATTTCGCTCCATTCTTCCTTGGCAATAGCTTTTAGTTCCTCCATATTAGGACTTCTTTCTCTTACTTTTTCTTCAAATATGCCAACAAATATTCAATGTGCTTTAGTTAAGGACTTTCTGCAGGGTATGCTATTACCTTAATTTTGCTATTCATCTAAATATTTTGTAATAATTTGTGGCATATGTTACATCCATCACCTTGTTTGTATGCATCAACTATCTTCATTTGGAGCTTCTTCTCACCTTCAGCCGTCTTTGCCATGGTTGCAGAACCAATTCGTTATCATGATACCTGACACTCACATATTGTCTTCTTCATTACCTCATAGACTATTACAGAATAAGATCAATACTATTTCATTTTCAAAGGGTGTTTGTATTAAATGACAAATTAAAAAAAAATCATTACAATTGCCATAGGGAAATATTATTTCAGAATTTCCATAAGGTGGTGGGTGTGAATAATTTTGGACTGCACCAATTTTTAGTATGAATATAACATTAAAACTTCTAAAAACTGTCTCTCTCTCTCTGCTTATATATATATATATCTTCATTCGGAGCTTAAGGTGGTGAGGGGAGCCAATAATTTTGGACTGCACCAATTTTGAGAGAAATTTATAACTATGAAACTTAAAACATTCACAAATTATTCAAAACTAAATACAGAATCAACTATTTATGGTAAATTCAGTAAGTACTTGCAAATATTTGCTTTCCTTAGAAAATATGCAAATATTCAGTGGGAGCAAATAATTCTCTCCACAACGGTATATATATATATATATATATGTATGTGTGTGTGTGTGTACATAATTATATGTAACAAAAATAATTTTCACTCTCACAACAAATATATATATATATTCCTTGTAGATGCATATATATATATATATATATATATATAGGTAATTTATTAAAGACATTTTTGTTTAACGTTGTTAACTATACTCGTCTCGAAAAACCATTAAATTTTTGATTTGCCAATAATCAAATCAATCCCGAAGGAAAAAAAGGTTTTAAAAAAAGAAAAAGCTAGAAACATGAAAGTCTGTCGAAAAAAATCGCACAGATACAGGTTTAAAGCCCAAAGAAAAAAACCCAACACGAGTAAACAACTAACTAACAAAAGAGCTCAATACAACCGTAGAGCAGACCTAGATAAACCTAGTGAGCCAGACGATCCGTTTAGGTGAAAGACCCTTATGATCCATTTAGGTGAAACCTGGGTAGGTTTGTCTGGCTCACTAGGTTTATCTATATATATATATATATATATATATTGATATGTATATGTGTGTGAGCTTGTTTTTATGTGTGTGTGAACCACATACAAGTGTAATTCTTTTATATATATATATATAAGTATGTGGATATATAAATGTATGTATTTATCTGTGAACCTATATATATATATATATATATATATATATAAAAGTGAACATAAGTCAACACTTAGAGGCGACAGTCTGTTTCATGCTAGACACAATCATCAGGCCATGATTGCCTCTGGCATGAAACAGACTGTAATGATCTAAGTGTTGACTTATGTTCACTCTTATATTTACACACACTCTATCTCTTTTATTGACCACTTTATCCCATAAATATAGCACACCTTAAAACTATATTTCTTCATATATATATGTATATATATATATATATATATATATATATATATATATATATATATATATATGTGTGTGTGTGTATGTATGTATGTATGTATGTCTTGTTTTTTATTATATATTGTACAAGTCGTCACCCAGATAGGAAGTTCTGTGCTATCTGAATATTCATCAGTTAAAGTTGCTTGAATTCTGACTATTAAATCAAGCTGGTTGGTCACCTCCCCCATCCATTGAGTATAAAGGCAGGCGTGGGTAAGTGAAAAGTTTTGATATCAAAGCATTCAGAGTTAACTTGTTCTGCCTGATAGCACAATGCAATGTGTTCTCCACCCCGACTTATTGGCCAGGACAAACCAATCAAAATGAAGCTGAAATGAAGTGGAATGCTTTTGTTGCTTTTAGTTAAAAGGATTCCAGGGTGCGATGGGTAAATTGTCGCCATTTTATATTTTTAATTTTGCACTTGCTTATTGTTTATTTTTGATTTTGTTGCCTGCACAATATAGTAGGGTCAATTGAGCAATGTCCATGAGAAAAAGAGCACCATGATGCAATTCACTCTGCCAGAAATTTAGAAACTGCTTGGTTTCCACAAAGGAAGCTCCAATACAAACTATTCAGGATCTTTGTGTATCAAACTGAGGACAGTGTAGAGGATTCTGAAATGGTTGATCAGAAAAGAACTCCTGAATTTGTTGGTGAGGACCTCAGATTTGTCAAGGAAGCCTACATCAAGTGCCTTTGGGTCAAGAGGGTGGCTGCTGGAAGCCTTTATATCTGACAACAGGAGTCTGCATCATACCACAAAAGCAAGGTAACCCAGTCATAGCTGTCAGATAATTTCTGCAACCACATCACCTCTTACATCTAGCCACCTAACTCCTGAGACTGCAACCCCCTTGATTATTATGTGTGGGGCACAATTGAATGAGAGACCAAAAAAACTCCTTGTAACACCAAAGATGAAACTCAAGGCAAGATTTATGGCAGTATTCACCAGTTTAAACGAGTAGTCTGCCTGAAGTCTGTAGGCCTTGGTTGAAGCCAATGATGATTTATTGAATAAATTTACTGTTCAGTATTTGAAGATATTTTTGTGTAATTTTGATAAATATATCTGTTAAAGTGAAATGTCAGTCCTATTTTCATTTCTCTATATATTTCTCTGGCCGTTAACATTTTATGTATTACATATATATATATATATATATATATATATATATATATATATATATATATATATATACAGTGCAGTGCAAAAGTAAGTGAACCTCTAAGATAATATTTTTAAAAAATGTCTCTTTTTTTCCACATAATCAACAAATCTTAATTAAACTATACATTCATTGAGAAAATCATTTATTAAATAAATTACAACCACTTTCAAATTTTTTTTATCAAGCTGGAATTAAAATATTAATTAAAAATTAAGATGTGCAAAAATAAGTGAATGCTTACATTTAATATTTGGTGACTTCTTCTTTTGAGGTTACAATGTCAACCAGTCTTTTTCTATAATTTTTAAGAAGTTTCTGGCAGGAATGAGTGCTTCTTTTTGACCATTTTTCTTCTTGGTAAAACTTCCACAATTGCTTGATATTACCTGGGTTTCTTGCATGCATTGCCTTCTTTCACTTGAATCACAGATTTTCAGGAATTTCTCTAGGCCATTCCAAGACTTGAAATTGTTTTTTACAAACTCATTCTTATGTGGATTTGCTTTGATGCTTCAAATCATTGTCCTGTTGAAAGTTCCAGTCCTGACTTAAACCTAACTTTTGAAGTGAGGGCAAGACACTTTCATTTAAAATTGCTTGGTATCTTGCAGAGACCATTGTGCCATTGATACATACTATTTTGCCTCTTCCAGCTGCCACAAAACATACCCCCAAATCATAATGCTGTCACCCCCATGTTTAATGGTTGCTATCAAATTCTTCTCGTCAAAAGCCATATTAGAAGCACACCAGATATATCACCTATTGTTCCTTCCAAAAAGCTCTTGTTTGATTTCATCCAACCATAAAACCTTTTGCTAAATGTTTCTAATTTATTAATATGAACTTTGACATAGCTGAGACGAGCATGCTTGTGCTATTTTGTAAATAGTGGCTTTTTGTATGCATTCTGCCATGAAGATTGGCATTGTTCAGATATTGTTGCACTGTAGATGTATACACATTGATTTTGACATTGGGGGTTCTCCGATGTTCCCTGGCCAAAATCATGGCAGTATTTGCCTGGGCTTGCTGAACTAGATTTCTACTTGCTTTTGCTGTTATTTTTCACAGATAGCAATTTCTTGATTGTCATACCACCATAACAAATGCAATTTTTTAAAGCTTCCATCTCTAAATGCACACTTTTGCATATACAGTTAGTTATATTGTTTGATAACTGTATAAACAGTTTACTAAAAAAACGAACTTATGTCATTTTGATGTTTACACATGCACAAAAAATTATTTGCAAACATTTAAAACAAATATACAGGATGTAAATGTAAGGGGTCACTTACTTTTACAAGCCTTAATTTTTAATTAATATTTTTATTCCTACTTCATAAAAGTCATTGTAATTGAATTAATAAAGGTTTCTGTTAATGAATGTATAGTTTAAGATTTGTTGATTATCTGTAAAAAAAAGAGACAATTATTTTAAATATCATCTTAGGGTGTTCACTTACTTTTGCGCAGAACTGTACATTATGGCAAAAGTGCAGATAATTTTACCCACATATTACTGTTATCTTTTGATATTCAGCTCTGTATATGCCGGATTTGAAAGTGTTGTCTTCAAGAATTTGGCATAATAAAGGTCATTATTGTTGTTGCTATATATATATATATATATACATATATATATCATTTAATTAATAAAAAATATATATATATATATATATATATATATATATATATATATATATTATCAGTTAAATGTTATTTTAGTGGATACTAATATTTGAGTAAACACTCCATTTATTTATTAAATAATATATTTATTTATTTTCTGCAACAATCTTGGAGGAGGAGAAACCATTGTTGGACCTGGTTTAGTAGTTTAGACCAACTCAACAGAGTGCCTCATTGATCAAGCAAAGTTGAATAGTGAACAAAAGTTTCTTCTGCTAAGAGAGTTGCAGGTTTGAATGATGAAAAAGAATGCATATTTTTCTTTAATAAGATTTCTTGAATATTCAGATTAATAATTAAAAAATCCATGGTTATATATATATATATATGTATATATATATATATATATATATATGAAGAAATATAATTTAAGATGTGATATATTTATGGGATAAAATGCTCAGTATCAGAGATAAAGCGTGTGTAAATATAAAAGTAAACATTGAAGTCAACACTTAGAGGCGACAGTCTGTTTCATGCTAGATGCAATCCTCAGTCCATGAGTGCTGTTATTTTTCTCAGCTATATATATACATACAGGTCAGTGGTGCATTGTGGGTAGTCTATTTTGACGGTTATTTTACCGGAAGTCTTTTATTTGTTTATTTATTTATTTGGGTTAAATTATTTTGCTTGTTTTTATTTATTTTTATTTTTTATTTTTACTTTTTTATTTATTTTTTTTATTTTAGGAGGCAAACTTTGCTTTGAGAAAAAAATGGCTATCATTACCTTCCCAGAGCAAAATAAATTATTAAATAAAAGATCCGAGCCCATCTCAAAATGCAGACATGAAAACAAATTTTTACTATGTTAGTTAAAAATCGAAAACTGAAAAAAATAAAATAAAATAAAAACAAATAAATAAACAAAATGACAATAAAATAAGGAAAATAAATTAACCCAAACAAATTACCAAATCACACCCGTTAGAATAGACGAAATAGAATAAATAAATAAAAAATAAAACAAAATCAATGAACCCAAATAAATAAAGTAAATAATAAACAAATTAACAAATCATTATGACCAAAATATTAGTTAGACTATAAAAATCAAACCAAAAATCTTATATAACGATAAAAAGAAATACTATGTTGTTTAAAAATCAAAAACCGAAAAGTGTGAATAAAAATATACAGTATAATAAATAAATAATAAAAAGCAATTAAAATGAATAAATCTAAATTCATCCAAATAAATAAATAAACTAACAAACCGATCCCGATAAAGTAACCATTAGAAAAGACAAATAAAGATAATCAATCCAAATAAATACATGAAGTAATCAACAAATTAAAAACTGCTCCTGCCAAAATAATAGTTAGAATAAACTATAACAATTAACCCCAAAATTGAATAAATAGCTTTAATTATCTTCCCAAACAAAAACAAAATTATTAAATAAATGATATAAACAAATTTTTACTACATTAATAAAAGCACCGACTAATAAAAATAAAAAAAATAAAAAATAAATATATAAGATAAGAAATAAAAATAAAAAATAAAAATAAATAAAAACAAGCAAAATAATTTAACCCAAATAAATAAATAAACAAATAAATGACTTCCAGGAAAATAACCGCCAAAATAGACTACCCACAATGCACCACTGACCCGTATATATAAATAACCGAGAAAAATAACAGCACTCGTGGCCTGACAATTGCGTCTAGCATGAAACAGACTATCGTCTCTAAGTGTTGACTTCTATGTTCACTTTTATATATATATATATATATATATATATATATATATAAACATAAAAAATAATTATTTTAAATATTATCTTTGGGGTTCATTTACTTTTGTGCAGCACTGTATACATGGACGTGCAGTTATGATAAATGGTAACAGCATAGAAAATGGAATCGGCTTGCTGGGTTTAAATTCTGGTTGTTCATTTAATTAGCAGTAATGATGCTGGAAAAGGCATGAATCCATCCCCCATCCATTATGGATTAAATAGTAGGGTAGATTAGCTTTTCTTGCCTTGAGTGAAAATCTAGGAAAAAAAAAGAAACCCTGAAATCTACTTCGAATCAGAGAGAGACAGCTGAAATTTCTAGGACACATAATGAGGAAGGAGGGCTTGGAGAATCTGACACTCATAGATCATACTGAAAGCAAGAGGGATAGAGGAAAACAGCAAGTAACCTCCGTAACAAACTTGTGTAAATAAGAGCAGGGATTGGATGTGATAATGTAAGGATAAATGTTAGTAAGGGCTACCAAAAATAGGCAGTAGTGGAGAGTTATAATAGCCCAAATCCTAGGTACAGAGAAAATGAAATGTATGTTTAGGCGCTTTGACATTATTCTAGAGAGGTTAAATCCATGTCAATAAAACAGAAGTTCTACTTAGAGATGTGAGTCTTTTCTCTGTTATCTCTTCTGAAAAGTGTTGCTGATTCAACACAGGCCTTTACCAATATAAGAAATTCATCTAAATTTGGATTATCTAATATTTCACTGTCCTGGGTATGATGCTAAACTACACCCCAAAGTAAGACCTCTGATCAGGAGATTGGAGGTTTTGAGGAACCATCTCTTAATTGCCATTGATTCCAGGTCCATCCTGACCTGGGGTGGTAGCACCAGTTAGGGTCCCAGCTATGTGAAAATAGTGAGCCCCCAATCAAAAATCAACAGTAAATATTTATAGTGAAATTACCCACCAATACATTTTGGAAGAGAAATTATCAATATATTTTGGTACTGAAATTTCTAACAACACATCTTTGTATTGAAATTATCAGCAATGCATTTTATGATCTAAAAACTATATTTAAAATTGACTTTTTACCCAGAATGTATAAAATTATGTACAAAATATCTGGATTTCATCATTAAGTAAACAATAGAGTTTGATAAGCTGCTAAACAAAATCAACCAACCATCTAACATTTCAGCTTGAAACAGAACTGCAAGGCATTTATATGTGGAAATCAATGGGAGAGAGTCCATCTGCTTGCTTTCTTTTCTTTATCATTTTGCAAGCACGTCTCACTTACTTCAGTGCTATATCTTTTAGTTTCATGATAACATTCTTTTAGTGTTTTTTCTGCTGTTTGAATTCTCACAAGGAATTCACTTTCTAAATTTTTCTCTAAGTGGTACTGTTGCTTCTGAAGTTTTTTTCTGTGCTTTGATAATATTTTCATAGACTGGGTTTGATATTTTTCCATTATCAAGGTTTTAAAGGGCCTGTAGATTACATGTAGGTAATACCATGTTCTTGTATTCCAATCACTTGTTATTTTGGACCAATTATATCAGATCTTTCTTTGTTATCCTACATATAGAGAAGTTGTGAACCAACATTAAGAGTCTTGTCAATGACGATGAATTCTATCTGGCAGCAAGGCCTCTGATCAAGAGTTTGGAGGTTTTGAGGAGCATGGAACCACCTCTTAATTGCTGTTGTTCCCTGCCCCAGCATAGTTGCACCTGTTAGGGTCCCAGCTATGATTAAATAGTGAACAAAACAACATTATGAAAGTATAAAAATACATTTTTATACAAAATTTACCAACAATACTTATTTATAGTAAAATTACCAACAATATATTTTATATCAAAATGACCAACAATACATTTTATCTGTAGTTGAAGGCATACAATTGCATTCAAAATATATTTAGTTCATGCCATAAAATTGAGTTCAAAATATTTAATCTTTAGTATTAAATAACCCATAGAGGTGTTGATATGCCTCTAAAAATCAACTGACTACCAATCAATATTAAGATTTGGGATCACACTTTTTATCACACTTACAATAAGTTTGTCTTTGTAATTCACTCCTGAAGATGATCTTGGAAGAAAGATTGAAAGTTCTTGGGTAGGAAAAAATATAGATACAATGTGCTGATTGTGCTTGGAAAATAAAAATCATTCCCATCATTACAGACACACATATAAAAATCTATATATTCAGTTAAAAAAAATTCTTGATAAAGCACTCAAATATATACAACATTTGAATAGTTTTTGCAGACTTTATATATATATATATATATATATATATATATATATATATATTTAGGTAACATGTCTTCATTCAACCATGTTTAGTTGAATAATTTTGATATATTATGTGTATTTATCATCCCAAGTTCACGTATCAATTTCTTATTCTTTGTACAAAAGTGATCAAGAAAAATTCTGTAATTATCCACATGGTCTTTATTTTTCCAAGTTTCAATCTTATCCAAAATCATCTTCAGGGGTAAATTGCTAAGACAAAATATTAATGTAATTTATGAATATGTAAGCATGAATGCTGTACAATTCGAAAAATTTTACTGCTATTTAAGGGAGGTAACTTAATTTATGTAAATCCATATTAAAAATTGTAATTATTTTAAAATATTATTTTAATTGTAGTTTTTAACAATTACAGTTTAGATATTTTAAAACATTGCTGTTATAAAAATTTTTGAGCTTTGTTGCTATATTCATAATTGACTTTATTTATTTTTGGCTGTAATTTTTTAGATAACGAGCTTCCAGAATTTGGAGTTTTTGTTTTTATTTTCATGGTGTAGTATTGTTATATTGTTAATTAATATTTCTCTAAATTGTGAAAGTGGACAGGAATTTTGCTTTAAGCATTTAAATTGATTAATTTCATAGAAACAAATATACATACATACATATATATACAAGTATAGAATTAGTGTATATGGACTAAATCCCAATAACCAAAAATACTGTTCTTAAAAGAGTGCTCAATACAGAGTAGAGCAAATTTAATTTATTAAAAAATTATAACATAAACATGTTATTAAATCCCTACAAAAATAGCTATTTCATTTCAACACTTCTGGTGTCTTATCAAGTGATGGTGTATTTTTGTAGTGATTTTATAACATGTTTATGTTATAATTTTCAAATAAATTATATATATATATATATATATATATATATATAAACATCTGCTATACCAAAATTATGGCTGTTAGAAATGATACAAAAATGAAGAAAAAAATTCACCTTGGAAGTATATTATCATAAAATATCAATTTTGATGTCAGCTTCACTTTTGTACTAAAGTTTCTTTTTTTTTTTTTTTGAAAGCTTTATTGGTTTTATATTTCCCTCCCTCTCTCACTCATTTCCCACCCTCATTTATTCTCTTGTTTTCTCTCTCTTTTTTCTGTCTCCATTCATACTATGCTACCCTTTTTTCTTATCTCTCATTTTTCTCTTTCATTCCTTCTCCTTTTGTCATATTTCCGTCAACTCAGACATCTTCCTCTTTTCACGTTGTGTCTCGATTTCTTTTTAAACCTGAAAAACAACAAAGAATGACCCCAAGTAACACTTCCTTTACCACTCCTTCCATTTCCTTTCTTATAAAAACATTCTAAGACCTGTGTCCTCTGATATTTTCAAAGCACTATTCCTTGTTTCTTTATTCTTTCCTTAACCAATAAGTCTGTGTTCTTAATTAAACCCTGATATAGGGTGCATAATGCATTGAGTAAAAGCCTGCTTGGATTCCCCAAAGACAGCATTTTATTTCTTTTTTCAGTTTTGTTTTTCCTTACATAAAAATCAAAGGAAAGTTGTCTGAATAAACATATTTACTTGCTACCAATTCCACAGAATGCTGTAGAATTCTGCCAAGCTGTAATGATATTACCATTTTTGTTCTGACTCTTCAAGGTAGAGGTAAATAAAAGAAGAGTTAATGAAGATGAAAAACCAAAGAAAAATAAACTAAATATTGAAAGAACTCCAAAAAATACCTAACTCCTGCTGCTATGATTTATCTATAGAAGAGTTAAATCAAACCAAGAATAGAGTATTGTTGCTATATCAGGGTTGGTGCTACACAATCCTTACTGTCCAGCATCAACAGAATTCAAAAGCACTTACGCAACCTTGTCAGGGATGAATTATTCTCTACTTTGCAACCTTTTTCCCACAGGCAAAATGTTGCTAGATTCTCAAGACTATATTGATTTTACTATAGCAGACAAGTTACATTTCTTAATGTCACCAGCTCAGAGCTTCCTTTCTAGGACCCACCATGCCATGTTCAGTGACAAACTATCTACATTCCTTTTGTGTTCCTTTGACAAAAATGAAGTTCCACTCAGACTACATCTTCCCCAGAGCTGTTACTTTGTGGAACCCAATATCAAGAAAATGCTTCCCTGATAACTACAATCTTGGTCTCTTTAAATCCAGGGTCAACCGATATCTATCTTACTTGTACTCATAATACTCTATTAATTCTCTCTCCCTTCACTCAGTTACCCTCTACCTTGAGTGGTCCTTGGGCCTTGTATTGGGTGAATTAATCTATATATAAAATTCTGTGACTTCTGTTAGTCTGTACATCAGTCACACCCTCTAAAATAGCCATTCATTGACCAATCAAAATTTTGGGGGAGAAGTTCAAACAGGTAAGGGGGGTACAAAGTAGAGTTGGATTTACTATGTTGGGTAGCTTAGTACAATAAATTTTCATTCATTTTTTTTGGAAAAATTAAAAGTTTTTTAACATACAAAATACCCTCACTATTTAAAAAAATTTAATGATTAAAATAACAAATTCAATTAAAATAAAATTAAAATAACTTATTCAATAAAAATGCAATATTGTTTTATTGCATATCTTTTCTTTAAGGTTTTATATATACAAGAATCCAGTTTCCAGTTTGCCATGCATTTGCAAGATTTATAAACAAATCACAAAGCCAAAAACTTCAAAAAGTTGGAATTTGGCTCCAGAAGGAAATATTTATGCATGACCAGTTTATGTTGCATGCTCAAGAGTAAGAACTAAGACTTTATTCTTTGCTGTTAAAAAGTTAGAGGAAAAAAAAATTTTCTTAAAGAATATTGTTTATCATGAAGTCCTTTAAAATAAAATTAAATTAAAGAAATTATTAAACCGTGAATTAGGAAATGTTAGTAATAGATTCATTAATACTAAATACTGAGAGAATTTCAACATGTCTTAACATGTTGCAAAACATTTCTAAAAAAAAAAAGAACATCCAAAAAAATACAAATTAATTATCTTTGACTCTATGTTAACATTTTGGTTGCTCATAAACAGAAATATTACTCATTGGAAGACAAAAAAGGAGGACTATGTCTTTGTATAAAATGATAATTTCCCTTTTAGTTGACAATCTTGTAATGAATAGTATAAAGCTAATACCTCACAGAAAACAGTTGCAATTGGTAATGTTCTTCTTATGCAATGGAATTGTAGTTAACAAACAAAAACCTTTTAAGCTTTGCTTAAAATGAAAAAAAAAAAAACAGGTCTGAAAATCTGACATTTATTTTTCAAATATAAATTTTAAATATTAAACTTTAAAGAAAAATTTTTCCTTAACATTGTGTAGATTATCCCACTTGACTTTGCCAAAAAAAAAAAAAAACTGTCACCAGGGGGCACTCCTTAAGCCTATAAAAAAGGTGTGCATTTCTCTCCCTAGCCTTTTTTACAGTTTTTCAACTCTGGCTATTATGATATAATAGTATATGGATAGAGTGTCCTGACTGTAGCACATTCATTTTTATAGTTTTCTCTCTTGACTTTTGTACTCCCTCACTCACGCTTGTTACACACACACACAAGCGCACACACGCACAGACACATGCACACACACAGACACATGCGCACACACAGACACACATACATGCTGCCCACAAACACATGTATGCACAGACACACACACGTGAACACGTGCACACATGCACACACACATGCACACACACTCAGACAAACATGCATGCAAACACACAGACACACACACTCACATGCACAAACACACATGTGCACAGATACAGATACATGTGCACACACAGACACACATACATGCTGCACACACACATGCACACACAGACACAGACACGTGCACACATGTGCACACCTGCACATACACACATGCACACACACAGACACACACGCACACAAACACACAGACATACACACACACACAGACACACAAACAAGAACCTTCTTATTATAGCTTGTTTCATGTTTTGTTTTTCCTTTCGTCACATGTAATTCCTTTTGTTAATGCATGCATCATCATTTGTTTTGTATTTATTGTTTTCTGCAATTAGTTTTTTACCTTGACTCGCATTGAGTCTGCTAATATCGTTTGTGGGATAAATTTTTCAGGAGGCCGTAAATATTTACTCTCCAAAGTGTTGATTCCTGAAACATAATGGTAACTAATAATTGCATAAACATGCAAGCATCTTACAACAATTGTTTAATCCTAATATTAGAATAAACATTAAAAATTTTAACCTTCAGTCTTATCATAAAGTTCTTGAACCAGATGCTATAAAATTTATTATTTCTAAACAGTTCTAATAAAAAGGTTAATTTTACATTTTTTGGCTCTCCACAACTTCCCATCTTTTGTTGGTAACTTGGAACTCTTTACCATCCCTTCATCCTCTATTAAGTGTTTTGAGAAAATAAAACTCAAGATAAACCTTTCCAAAACTGAAACAATGACCTGGAATTGGAATGGAAACAGTGATGGCACCAACACTGAATCTATTGGAAAAATTCAGAATAAGAAATTAGTAAATACTAAACACTTTAAATACCTTATATATAGATTAATTATAAAAACACTATTTACCTAATTCGGACTATTGTGCTTATCTTAGTTGCCATATTTATCACAACGTTTCGGCCGTTGTACGCTCTGGCCTTCTTCAGGTGGTTGGAATGTCGAACTGAACCCTTTATTTCACTCACTGGGGCAGACTGTTCTAGTTCCACGTGCCATGTCTAATGGATGTCAGTTATCAGTTATCTCCTGTTAATTCACTTCTCCAAGTTCTCCACCACCTTAACCAGGTATTGATCTCACACTCTTTGGGTCCTGTCACTGGATCTAACTAACACCTTTATCCACTGTGCCATGTGTCCTTAAGAATTACCTCAGTGGGTGAAATAAAGGGTTCAGTTTGACATTCCAACCACCTGAAGAAGGACAATAGTCCAAATAATGAAAATGTGTACATAATCTCATCTCAGAAATATAGATGGATACTAGTTCTGAAAAATTTAGCATGAGAGATCAGGAAATTAAGCATAGAATAAGCTGCAGTTGGGGCTGTTTCATACAATACCACATTTTGCAACAAACCAAAAACATTAACCTAAAACCTTGTGTCATGTTCTTAAATAGCCTCATCTGATTGAGACTTTCATATGGATGCCATGCATGGTGCTAAAATCATTGATAAATATCTGAAACTGTCAGCGATATATAACCACTTTCTCAGATCAATGGTTAAAAATACCTTCAAGTGAATGAAGCCTGTAAGTTTTATTGAGCAACAACCATCTTCAAATCTTGTGTTCTAGCACTACAGAATCACAAAGAATTGTACCAAATATCAGAAAGTAAATCACTTGAGGACTTCCAACAGCAGTAAAAATTAAAATGGAGAGTACAACTTAAAGAGAAATAATGATATAATCAAAATACTTCAAAACAAAAAGTTAGAAAGGAAACTTCCATCATTATTGGAAAGAGTGATAACAGTTAGTGGATTTGAGAAACTTATTTTCCTGAAAAATTGTTTGAAGACAATGATTTTATAAATTTCCACTGAACGTAACACTGGGTGTTTGGTCCATGAATGCTGAATGTTTCCTTATAAAGAAATGGTTATTATTACCGTTAGTGTTTGTTCTTGTTTGGTCATTCATTTGCACAAACTTATTAAGTAAGTTGCTTGCAGTTTCTCCCTGCTTTTCTTGCCTTTAGTATATCCTGTGAGTTTCAAATTCTCCAAGTCACCTTTCCTCATTATCAGTTCCATTGTTGTCTCTATTTTCTTTTAAATGTCTTTACTACTCATTGGATGTTCAGTTGGTGTTATTCTCATCATCCTTTTGTAGAACCACATTTCTCTTGTCTTGAGTTGCTTCTTCATCTACATGGAAATTGTCCAGCATTTACTATCATATAGGAGGATTGATATTATGTAGCAGTTCAGCCCTCTTTTTGTTATTTACAAGATCATCTCTTTTAATACTTTGCTTAGTTTTCATTTTCAGTTCTTACCATCCTTCTTTATCTTTCTTCTGTTATCAATTTACACAAACTAATTCACTAGTTTACACACTGTGCTTGTCTTGCCTTCATTAGGTCTTGTGAGTTTTAAATTTTCTAGGCCATATTTCCTCATTATGTGTTCCAGAAATTTCAATAATCTCTTTTTTGAATTACTGAGAGCAGTTTATTGAAATGTGAATCTAGATATCATACACTTTGGTTTCCAGCATGTAGCCAAGAAATTGTGTTTTTTTATTATTATTATGTATTCTATTAAATATTTTAATTTGCAGTTTAAAATCGATTGCAGTTTTTTTTTTAATTTGTGGTTTGTAGTAATAAAATAACCACATCCCAGCCCTGCTCTCACTAGTAACCATTCACTATAATAAAATAAACGTTTTCAGCACTCAAATAAAATTCCATAAGCTTCTACTTAGCATTGTTATAATATTACACGGTTTTAAAATATTTTTGTGCAGTTTTTACTTCAGATTCTTATTCATACCTCAAAACTTACAGAAAAAGTCATATCATTAAAAATGATAACAATCCCCAAAACAGAAATTGTTTGAGTTAATAATTCATATATTTTGTCTTTGAACTGTTCAATTATTTATGATAAAATTATGTAGCAATTAGAATTTATTTCAAAGAAAATTCTGTTTACTCATAAATAAAAACTCATTATGAGTTGACTTAAGTTATTCAAATTCCCTCCTCACAAAATATACATTTCCATCATATAGACAAACATTATTATAGATTCAGTAAAACAGGAAATAAAAAAAGCAATAAATCTATATAATTTCTGCTTTCCTGATGAAAATACTAAATGTTTGTACTTCTGTGTCTTCTTGAAAAAGATTTGTGAGGATGCATGGAGTTAAGGTCTTTTAGTGTCCATTAAAATGAAAATGTTCTTTTTCATTTGCATTGAGTCCACAGGGAATGGAAGAAGGTGTTGAATTCTTAACTTCAAATCTCACTTATCAAGAATGATAACTGATGGTAATGAAAGAACTGAATAAGAAAGAAAATAGTGGTGGTAAAAATATATATATATATATATATATATTTTATATTTAAACATATAAGCATCACAAGAAATATGCTGCACAATAATTATTGAAGGAAGAGAATAGAAAAGAAGAAATCTACAGAATGTAATAAGAAGAATATATATGTGTAAAAGTCAGTAACAGCGTCTTACAAAGTTTCGTTAGAAAGTTAGCAATTTTTTGACTCCTTATCCAAAATTACATTTTTTATGTGTGTGAGTTTATGACAATGTCATGTGAAAGATTATGTTCTCTTATGAAAAATCGGATCTGTCTCTTGTGAATCTTTGTTTGTTATGAAAAGACTCCAATGAGTGCACAGGATTGCCTCGTCAGTGATGTTATGACTTGGGGTCATGACAAGTCTCGGGTCTTCTAACATCATACTTGTTCACCCAAGAGACCCTACTGAAATAGTATTATTCTGGCAGGCGATCTTAAGCAAAAATCCAACAAGCACACAACAAATGGACACATTAACTGCCACTGCTGATCTGGAAATCACAAGCGACCAATCAGTAATGAGCTACATCACTTCCTCCTCATACAAAAAGAGAATAGACAGCATAATTGTCTTTTTTCCATCTTAGGCCCAACACGTGAAAAGACCCACATTCTCAATGAACAGTTTGACATAACAGATAAGTAATGGCCAGAAAAGTTTCTTTTCCTATGAAACGTTGCTTCAAAAAAAGATTTTAAAAATTCGAGCACATTCATTGGACATAGGACTTATGATCAGAAATCTTTCTTACTAGAGTCTGAAACATTCTGATTGGCTACCTGAGATTTTAATAGTTTGGTAAACTTCTTGTGACTGTTTTAAATTTTCAGTCTTTAAAAATATTAACTTTATTGTTTCACAAACTTCAACTTGGCAGGTTTATAGCTTTCTGTAGGTTTTCCTGCCTTGTAGGCTTACTGGCTCTTGTATGGTTACTGAAGTTAAGCAACATCAAGCCTGATCATTACCTAGATGGGTGACCTCTTTGGAATGCCAGATGCTGGTGTTTCATGGAGGGATTATTGAAAAGAGGTTTCTTAGTATAAGGATGATTACTTTTGTTTTTAGTTTGCATTATTCATCAGTCTCTTTCCTAAGAGAAAGTCTTACTGGCGGCCCAAGTAGTGCTTTGTGACCTTCAATATGTTATCAAAATTTGTTTTTTTCCTATTTACATTTATATACATTATAAATTAAACTAAGAACAACTGACTATTAAAGGATGAGAATTTTTGTGGATTTGGACATCACTCGTGTTTTTTTTTGTTCAAATCTGTGAATTTGTTTTGTTCATGCTAAGTCTTATAAAGACACTATACAAATTCACTATTTTTTATCCATAATGTTGCTTAACTTCAGTGATTGTATAGGAACTGTTGTTAAAATGTGATGTGGCTGTATGCCTCACACCACTATTAACCCCCAAAATGGAGAGAAAATATTTCATATGTCTTCAATTAATATGGCATTTAAAAATAAATACTTTGCCTCGTACAATTTCTTTTATATTCTGAACCTGTGACCATGTTACAAAGTCCCTGATATTGTAACCATGTTACAAGGTCTCTGATATTTCCTGTCTAAAGTGTAGACATTATTTATACTATTTATATGTGGACTATTGTCATTATCTTTGTTGTTGTTATCACAATATTTTGGTCATTGTGTCGTCCAGCCTTCATCAGGTATATGTCAATCCAGGTAATCTACAGGAAATTCTAAGCTGAACCCTTTATTTAATCTACACATAGTAGACTGTTCTTGTTCAACTGCCAATGTCTAGGTTTATCTCACTTAGTTATTTTCAGTACTGTTCAGTTATTGCCCACTTTATTCCACTGCATCCAAGTACATTCTGACCAGCCTAGGGATTGAACTCATAATATATCACCAAATTCATGAACTAACACTTTATTCTACATTGCTATTATCTCTGTTGTGCTTGTCTTATGAAGTCTCTAATATTGTGACTATATTATATGGTCTCTGACATGACTATATTATATGGTCTCTGACATGACTATATTATATGGTCTCTGACGTGATTATATTATATAGTCTCTGATGTTGTCACTATTTTATGGAGCCTCTGATGTGAGTATTTTACATTGTCTCTGATGTTGTGATTATCTATATCTATAAAAGGCGGGATGTGTGTGTGTGTATAACAAATGCACGGCCGCAATTTTCACAGATTTGCACCAAAATTTACATGCACATGCTCCAAGTTAGTGGAAAGGCAAAGACCAACAAATAGTGGAAATAATTGATTTTTTCATGCTTCTACAGCAGTTTTCATGTAGTTTGCAGCCATTTTCTACTGGCCAGAGTGAGAGCCCATAGCTGGCTGCCACGAATAGGCAGGAAGATTCTATTGGTCAGTGTGAGAGCCAACAGCTGACTGACATGAATGTTAACTAGCATGCAAAAAAAAATTGATAGTTACATTCGTCACAAGTGGGAAAAATTTAAATCTGCATGGCACTTTACTCCAATTGGCTCATTCGCTTGCTTAAACTCTACGTTGATTCTGATTCCGCAGAACTGGGTTGGGTGTGAAAAAGTATTTGTTGTTAACATTCTTTTTTCATTCAGTTTTTCCAGTTACGAGTCCTTTTTTAAAGCTGATCGTTTGGTGTTCATTTTGTTTAGTTCTTTTTTTGTAACAGATTTAATGTTTAGTATAGGGCTTAGAAAAGATTTGAAGCGTGAGATAAGCAAGAAGTAAGGCATGTAGCAACATCAGCATGGCAAGGGCACTCCTTTAAAGGCAAGGAAGGGCAAAAAATATTTTAAGTCAAGTGATAGTGATTGCTGTATGAGTCGTACGATTTTTTAATCAAGCACGGGCAACACCGGGCCATGCTGCTAGTCTTATATAGTCTCTAATTCTGTGACTCTCTTATATAGTTTCTGAATTTGTGACTATCTTATATAGTCTCTGATGTGGTGACTATTTTCTGAAGTCTTTGATGTGAATATAGTCCCTGATGATGTGACTATGCTATGAAGTCTCTGATGTTGTGACTATCTTATATAATCTCTGATATTGTGATTATCTTATGAAGTCTCTGATGTGACTATGTTATATAGTATTTGATGTGATTATCCTATATAGCTTCTGATGTTGCGACTACATTACAAAGTATCTAATGTGACTATTTTATGTAGTCTCTGGTGTTGTGACTGTTATGAAGTCTCTGATGTTGTGACTGTTATGAAGTCTCTGATGTTGCGACTGTTATATAGTCTCTGGTATTGTGACTATATTATATAGTCTCTGATGATGTCACTATGTCATGAAGTCTCTGATGTGACTATGTTATATAATCTCTGATGTTGTGATTATCTTATATAGTCTCTGATGCTGTGACTATGTCACAAAGTCTCTAATGTGACTATTTTATGTAATCTCTGATGTTGTGATTATCTTATATAGTCTCTGATGCTGTGACTATGTCACAAAGTCTCTAATGTGACTATTTTATGTAATCTCTGATGTTGTGACTATGTTATACAGTCTCTGATGTTGTGACTATTTTGTGAATTTTTCCTTGTTGAATTTCTTTTGACTGGCAGACATTATTTAGTAAAGATTTGATGAAGAATTTGGATAGTTTTATTGTGCAAGAAACAGATGACAGATCGACATAGATAAATAGGTTAGAAGACAGGAAAAGTGCTGGGAATATTCTGTGACACCAAAAAGAAAAAACAAAAATATACTCCAGATACAGATTTCCAAAATCTTTGAAGCAAGGAAAAAAATTAGCAATTTTGCATTTCAAACAGAGAAACAACACAAAAATGTTGTGAAAACATCTGGCACATCCATTAAATCATTTATCATTTTGCTACCCAGTAAATATCTACTGCATCTACAAGTCAAGATTTACATGCATGTATGCCTGAACATATGTCTTTATCTATCTGTTGATAGAAAGCACCTCCTGTTGGACAATGGCTAGTAAATGAGATACAAGTCACAACATCAGAAACCATATAATATAGTCACAACATCAGGGACCATATAATATAGTCACAATATCAGAAACCATATAATATAGTCACAACATCAGAGACCATATAATATAGTCACAATATCAGAAACCATATAATATAGTCACAACATCAGAGACCATATAATATAGTCACAATATCAGAAACCATATAATATAGTCACAACATCAGGGACCATATAATATAGTCACAATATCAGAAACCATATAATATAGTCACAACATCAGAGACCATATAATATAGTCACAATATCAGAAACCATATAATATAGTCACAACATCAGAGACCATATAATATAGTCACCATATAATATCAGAAACCATATAATATAGTCACAACATCAGAGACCATATAATATAGTCACAATATCAGAAACCATATAATATAGTCACAACATCAGAGACCATATAATATAGTCACAATATCAGAGACCATATAATATAGTCACAACATCAGAGACCATATAATATAGTCACAATATCAGAAACCATATAATATAGTCACAACATCAGAGACCATATAATATAGTCACAATATCAGAAACCATATAATATAGTCACAATATCAGAGACCATATAATATAGTCACAATATCAGGGACTTTTGTTGGTGAAGTGGGAAAAGGTTATTGTGAGCCAAGAACAGAAGTTAACTTTTATAAATATCTAGATATAAGGATAGAGATAGAGATAAGGGCCTACATAGAACCTGAGAGATTTCATAATGACCTAAAGATTGTGTAATTGGTGTTTTAGTCAAACTATTTTAATACTTAATCTGAACTTTATCAGTTCTTATCTATTTGAAAAACTGAAACAGTATCATCTTCCTTTTGCAATACCAGCCATTGTACTTGTATCTACATGGAATAAATGTCTGTCTGAATATTTATATCAAGGATTTCCAAATAAAATGTACTCACTTTTTGATTTCCTATAACTTAAGGATTTTTTTCTTTTTTAAATCCAATCCACCCTAATAATGGCAGGAGTATGACTAATCTTTGAAGAAAGAAAATTTGTCATAAATTGTTACTGGAAGCACAAAAAGAATCAAAGAAGTGCAAAGACAATTTAAAAGGCAGTTTCACAGAGATTGATTAACATGACAGACCATTGCTCACCATAACCATCAATAGTCGATGAACTGAAATAGGAAATTGTAAGATAATGTCTCATAGTT
This sequence comes from Acanthosepion pharaonis, assembly GCA_903632075.3. Lineage (NCBI taxonomy): Eukaryota > Metazoa > Mollusca > Cephalopoda > Sepiida > Sepiidae > Acanthosepion > Acanthosepion pharaonis. Next base: position 1,266,030 of record CAHIKZ030003097.1, read on the forward strand.
ACAGATGAAATGCTTCATAATACTGTCGAAACCATTGGTCAGCATTATTGAGATTGAATATTTATAAACATGGATTTAATTTAATTTAATATTTAAATTAAACCATCAATCTTCTTTGCAAGTCAATAAACACTGCATTTATTGTCATGTAAAGCGTTAGTACATTTTGGGAGAGGACACCTGGTATATCTTTGCCCAAATCTACTGCATTCACTAATGTACTAATGTTGTTGAGAAAGACGCAAATTCATTATTTCACACACACACACACATATGTATAAACAGAGCATCTACTCAAATATGAGTATCCATTAAAAATAACGGTTAAACAAATAAATTAAATATATATATTATGACACAAATGAACACATAAAGACAAACATTCATGAATGTCTGTGTGTATATATTGGATTAAAAAATTGAAAAAAACTGGAACTAAAATTATTCAAACAACAGACCCCTTGAAGAATTTACAATTCCAAGTAAGTTCAAAGTCATAGAAACAACATCTGATATTTATAGTTAAGTAATTCTTTCTATAATATATATATATATATATATATATATATATATATATATATATATATATATATATATATATATATAGGAGGTGTATTTTGAGAACAAGAATTCACTCAAACATGTTTTGTTAAATAATATATACAAGTTTTTTAATCCTTCAACTTTTGAATAAGTTTTTTTTTATTATATTGGTAAATAAGTTGTTTTGTTTTATTGGTAAATTTAAAACTGTTCCTCCCAACATATTGGAGAAACAAGTAGAAGTTTGAAAAAACGCATTTATAAGCACAAAAGAGACCTCACAAAAAACAACTTAGCTAATGCACTAGTCATACATAGAAATAAATTCAATCATAATTTTGATTTTAAAAATGCTACACTCATAAAAAAAGAAAATAACTCACTCAGAAGGAAAATTCTAGAGAGTGCCGCCATAGAAAATTACCCAAATATTAATCTATGCCCAGGTTTTTTTCCCATTTCACCTTTCTTAACAAAATTAATGCTCTTACAAACAAATGTACACAACAGATTCATAAAATCAAAAGAAAATGGTTGAATACATCAACACAGATATAATGACAATATTCTCCACACGTGACAAATACTGACATTATTTTCAGTTAAAAATATGAAAATAGAGTTTCTCTACATTCCAGTTGCTAGGTACATTCTGTTTTTGTTTTTATTAGTTACTTTGTTCAATTAATTTTATTTTCGTATTTTGCTTTGATAAAGTCCACATTGGATGAAACGCGTCAGCAATTACCAGTTTTCCTATTGTCATTTTTATTAAATATATATATATATATATATATATATATATATATATATATATATATTCAATGAAAACAGACGACTTTAATATGTAAATGTAAATTTATTTTTAACCTTTGAAAGTGTGGTCTGATGAGCCAGAGAAAAAGAAATTCCCTGGTGAAATAAATTATAACCAATGGACCCTTAAAGATGTCTCTTTTCATTGAATTAATTGCTCTGATTTTTCATTGATCTCTCCAGATTTCATCCTCTTTGGGATTATCCATACAGATTACCAAGATTTTCATTACCTAATTATATATATATATATATATATATATATATACACGGTTTCCCACCCAAAATATACTCACTTTTTAACTTCTTATAACTTCTTGAATTTTTTTCTTTTTTCAGATCAAATTCATCCTAATTCTGCCAGGAGTATGACAAAGCTTTGAAGAAACAAATTTGGCCATAAAGTGTTACTGGAAGCATGAAAACAATGTCTCTTAATTACAGATGAAAAGCTTTGCAATATTGTTCACATCACTGGTCAGCATTATCAGCTGTATTTGGAAAGCAGTGAATGACTTTTTGAATATTTATAAACATGTATTTAATTTTCATTTAATATTTAATTTAAACCCTTAATCTCCTTTGTAATTCAATAAACATTAATATTTCTTAATTTTAACCCTTAATCATCTTTGAAAGTCAATAAACACTGCTTTTATTTTCATTGAAGGAGTCACTACATATTTTGTTGAACATTCTTCACAGAATTCAGAATTACTACTTTGCACAATTAATATGCTATATAAAGTAATATATATCTGTGTGTATATGCGTGTGCACATGCATGCCTGATATTTGACATTATCAGGCAATAAAAAACATAGGAAAAGCTGCTAGACCTTGACAGTATTTACAAAGTACTTTGTTTGAGTCATAAACATCTGCTTCCTTACCCTTCTTATTGACTGATAAGTGTAAAAGAAATTTCTTTTGAATCTATATTGACTTCTTGCAGGAAAGAAACATTTGGAAATTGAAAATGTATGTCAGGGAGGTTGTAGGTTTTTACTATTATCAAGTGAATTTGTGTGAATTAATACTGGCGACAGGATGTTATATAACGGAAACTGCTTGGTCAAATTTGTTTAATTTGATCCTTATTTACATTCTAAAATATCAAGGACTTACATACATACTTTCTCTTGTTTTTTCTCCTACTATCTTTCACATATATATATATATATATATATATATATATATATTTGTTTGAATAACAACAAACCACTTTAAGGTTCCATGTAATAAATTATTCCACCACAGCTCTTTTAAAGGGCTCTGGATCATCAGACTTTACTTCCAAAGATTGAAATGCATTTCAACCTTTGGAAGTAAAGTCTGATGATCCAAAGCCCTTTAAAAGGGCTGTAGTGAAATAATTTATTACATGGAACCTTACAGTGGTCTGTTTTTATTCAAACATAGTCCTGCTCGATTAAAGTATCTAGTGACTGTCTTTGTTGATACATTCAACCCAGATGTCTTTACATCAATAACAATGTCCTTTGTTGTTAAGTGAGGATTTTTTAGACATTTCTAACAATTTTCCTTTCTATTTTCTCAGAAATTAACTGTTTTCAGCTCGTCCTTAATTTATTCTCAACACAATGAGTCTTGTACATCTTGATAATACTACAAATTGTCAATCTAGGAACATTTAAATGCTTAGAAAGTGTTGTATATCCATCACCTTGTTTGTACACATTAACATCTTCATTTGGAGCTTCTTAAGTTCAGCTGTTTTTGCCATGGTTGCAAAATGAATGATTTATTGTGATACATGACACTCACATATTGTCTTCTTCGTTACCTTATAGACTATTACAGAATAAGGTCAATACTATTCCATTTTCAAAGGGTGTTTGTATTAAATGACAAATTAAGAAAAAAATATGTTACAATTGACATTGAGAAAAATTATTTCAGAATTTCCATAAGGGTGGGAGCAAATAATTTTGGACTGCATCAATTTTTAGAAAAGTCTATAAGTATGAATATAATAGATTGAAACTTCTAAAACTTTCACAAATTATTCAAAACTATGTACAGAATCAGCTATTTATGGTAAATTCAATAAGTACTTACAAATATTCACATTTCTTAAAAAATATGCAAATATTCAGTGGCTTGGGGTGAATAATTCTCTGTCAATAAATGTATATAATGATTCTAAGACAATGAATCTGACATCAAATAACAAAATGTACTGAGCTAATTAAAATTAGACATGTATAGTGAATGTTTTAATTAATATTTAGTGATCATCAGAGCAATTATTAAAGACAGTGATATCTCTACCAATTTATTGCTTTATGTATAGAAAAAAATTCAGAATGATTAAACAAACAAAATAAAAAAGAAATTAAAGAGGCTAGGGACAAGAGAGTTTTGTATCTGTCTATATTTCTGAGATGAGGTATTATGTACATTATTTACATTATTTGGACTATCATTCACATTTTTGTCACCATATTTATTACAACGATTCAGCTGTTGTACGCTTCAGCCTTCTTCAGGTGGTTGGAATGTCGAACTGAACCCTTTATTTCACTCACTGGGGTAGACTGTTCTAGTTCCATGTGCCATGTTTAATGGATGTCAGTTATCAGTTATCTCCTGTTAATTTCTTCTGAAAGTTCTCTACTGCCTTAGCCGGGTATTGAACTCACACTTTTTGGGTCCTGTCACTGGATCAAACCAATGCCTTTATCCATGGTGCCATGTGTCCTTGAGGATTCAGTTCGACATTCCAACCACCTGAAGAAGGCCGGAGTGTACAGTGGTTGAAACGTTGTAATAAATATGGTGACAAAGATGAGGAGGATAGTCCGAATAATGTAAAGATAGTTTTATTTGACTTTTTCTTCTTTGATATGCCGTATTTCCACCCTCAAGATATGAACATTATCCACAATATCCTAAGTATTATTTGTCACTTTATTAGTCCCTTTTCTGTTGTTACTTTGCACATGCTCACTAGTTAATCTACTTGTTGTTTCCATTTGAATCTTTTCAAAAAATTTTATAAAATGAAGAGAAGGCATAACATCCTTTATAAAGAAGAATATTTTATTTCCTTAATTTTGTTTTTTGTTTGTTTTTGCTTGTAACAATTAAAGAAGTTGTTTTGTTCAAAATTTAAATAAGAATACATCAAAGATTTCATTTTTTGTTCTATTTTTACATATGCTTGTAAGTAATTTTATTTTATTTTTTTATCTTGGAGTAAAAATGTGTCTGCAATTTTAGTAGAATAAATATTTCTTTTTATGTCTGCTATTTACTGGATGGTTAGGGGTTTTCTATAAATCAACTGAGATATCATTTTTATAAAGATTTGAAAGACTGATTGCAAAGAACATTAAAGGAATTTCTATTATTTTTTGAATTAGTTCAAACTGAAACTCTACTTTTATGAGGTCTAACTAAGGATATATTTCTTTCTCCATATAAATAAGAAAAACTCTATAATTCCTAGATTGTTAAACATTTGCTTTATTCTATCAGAAGAACAGCTTTTAAAACAAGATTAAATATCACATCAACAATTTTTATTTTATTATTTTTCTGTTATTTACAACAATTGCTGCTGTTGTCACTGAATATTTCTAAGCCATAAAACATGTACAGTATTTATTGTAAAAGTAACAAATTAAATGAAACATTTTTCTTTATTCTTGAAGCATTTAAGAATAGAATGTTTTATCAAATTGAAAAAATAAAAAAAAGAAATATTTGATTTCTAGTGCATAATTTCCCAGACTAAATTTTCAACACTGAAAACATATAAAAATATTTTTTGAGAGTTGCATTAGCAAGAAAGAATTCAAGATGTCAGTTGAAGAAGTTTGCAACTTGGTATGGCAATTAACCTTGCAATGAATACTGTTGTAATTCTTTTTGATTTATTTCAAATAAGTATTTTTTAAATTTAGATTATTATTCAATTTGTATAAATTCCTAATCCATAAGTAAATAATAATACTTTTGAGTAGATCTTTCTGAAACAAGTGATATTGAAAAGTCTTCAAGAATCAATCTATTGGAAGAGTTTAATAAAAGATAATATTGTTTTATCCACAATTATATATGAAATCAATGATGAAATTAGTGATGAAATCAATGACCATCTTGCTAAAACACAGTTAATGGAGATAAAGTCTATCGTCATCTTATTAAATGCAATCATTAATTTAGGATGTATTTGTAAATAGTCAGTTGCAGAAACCTCCTGATGAGTGTATCAAACAATCACAGAAATGTTTGTCTATAATACTCCAGAATCAAGATGTTAAACATAACATCAGTCAGCTTAGTGACAAATTTTATTTGCATCAATCATAAATATATATATATATATATATATATATATATATATATGTATGTCTATGTCTGATTAACTGTCGTATATATATGTAACATCATGGATATCAGCATGGAAAATGGAATTGATATGTTATGTTGAAATTGCTTAGAAAGGCATGAACTCATCTCTTCTGCCACCATTTGAGTTAATAGCAGGGTAGACTTGGCTCTCAACCTTTGATTGGCAGCCAGTCTAAGAGAATGACAATTCTGAATTAAAAACTGGTTGGGCTGAGGACTAGCACTAAAAATGCCATGAAAACCAACCTGCTAGGAAAATACCAGCAGTAAATGTCGTGAGGCAGTGAAACTAAGAGATTAACATACAACGTACACCCTTGGGCAAATTAATTGAAACAGCCATTTTAGTTTCCTTTCTTTCACTATACAGTCAGTTTTAGACCCATAGAGTCAGTTTTAGTTACAGGGTATAATCGACTTCTATTTTTTCCTCAGATTAGGTCATTTGCAGTTGTGTGCAGTTATATGAAGCTATTTTCAAGGTGTATGATGAAATTTGTTTGACCTTGAAAAATATTGCATCATCTGCAATTGCATCAAATTTTTATCACACCCAGACACTATTGTCTTGACTGTCGATTAGTTGTCCTATGGCCATTATCTGCAACGGATGTTACTCCAAGGAAGCATACAAAAATTATGATGCTTCACGAACACACTGGTAAGCGTTACCAGTGAGCAAATCAAATTATTATAGAATGGCCTAGAAACTCTCCTGATTTAAATCCAATCAAGAATCTGGTCAATCTGCTATGAATGAATTCATGAAATGGGCATATGAAGTACTAACATGTGCACTGGGCCATGTTTTATTGGAAAAATATGAAAAATAAAGTATATAACAATGGAATTATTTGTTTTCTTTCAATTAATTTGCACAAGGATGTACTTAAGTCAACAAAATATGAAGAGATTGGTTTTAAAAAATAACTTTTTCATTTTTGTCCTTTAAATGTTTCTAAATATTTAATATTTTTGTATTTTGTTTTGTTTCCTAATCAATTAATGGTTGTCTCTTGTCTGTATGTTATATATATATATATATATCATCTCAAATATATATATATATAATATATATATATATATATATATATATATATACACACAGAGGCCATGAGGGGTAAATTGTCTCCATTTATATTTTTAATTTTGTGCATACATATTGTTTGTTTTTGATTATGTTGACTGCACACTATAGTAGGATAAGTTAGGCAAAAAAGGAAAAGAGAATTATGACACAATTCATTCTGCAAAAACTTTGGAAACAGCATGCAGTACTGCTTGACATTCACAACAGAAGCTCCAATGCAAACATTTCAGAGTGTTTGTGTGTCAATCTGAGGACAGTGTAGAAAATTTGGAAAAAGTTGGAAGAATCTAATGATGATTATGAAAGTACAGTAGCTTGGAAAACTCACTCTGATCATTCTGATAAGAAATGTACAAACAAATTTGTTGCAGAGGGCCTCAGACTCAACAAGGAGGTCTACATCAAGTGCCTTGAGGAGGTAGTGCTGCTCTGAGTCACTACTTTATATTTTTAATTTTGCCGACTGCACAGTATAGTAGGGTCAGTTGAGAAAAAGCACACCATGATGCAATTCACTCTGCCAGAAATTTGGAAATGGTATATTGTACTGATTGGCATTTGAACAAGCCAGAGTGTTTGGGTGTCAATCTGAGGACAGTGTAGAAGATTTGGAAAAAGTTGGAAGAATCTAATGATGATTACAGAGCTGTTTGGTGTGAGTGCAATGTTATGCTTCCATTCATCTTCCCACAGGGACTTAAACTAAACATGGAGGCCTATATCAAGTGCCTTCAGTAGTACTGCCCTAGATCAAGAGGGTGTCTGCTGAAAGACCCTATGTATGTCAACAGGACTCTGCACCATGCCACATAAGCAGGAGAACACAGCCATGGCTGCTAAACAATTTCTGTGACCACATCACCCCTTACATATGGTCGCCTAACTCCTAGACTTAAACCTCCTTGATTATTATGTGGGTGGCACAGCTGAGCGAGAGATCAACAAAACTTCTTGTAACACCAATGATGAACTGAAGGCAATGATTATGCCATCATTTACCAACTTAAACAAGGAGATCAACCATAAGAAATGCAGGAGATTCTGAAGTTGTCTGGAGACTGTTGTTGAAGCTAATGGTGATTTTCTTGAATAAATTTACACTTTAGTATCTAAATATATTTTTGTGTAATTTTGGTAAATATATCTGATAAAATGAGATGTCAGTGTTATTTTCTTTTTTGTGTAATTTAGATGACAATTTATCCATCGCACACTGTATACACAGGATTAATAGAAATCTAAAATTTATCATTTAGTTGATTAATGTTATATTCAGCATCTCACCTCTAAAGTTTCATAGGTGAACATTCTTGCAATCTTTTGGTCCACTCATCAGCAGATATCAGCAATTGTTTGTTGATTTTCTCATTTTCATTATTTTTATCTTAAAAACAAATAATTTATGTGTTTTTTTTATTGTTGTTAGGTTTTTTTCTTCTTTGTGTATGTGTGTGTACAACTATACATGTGTATATGTGCACATGTGTAGAATGTCATGGTTGTTTATTCTTTTCATGTCTCTCTCACTATTCCTTTTCTTTCTTTTTTCTTTTTCAGCTCTGAGTGTCAAAGATAATATAAGAGTTATTTCCGGTTCTATAATCAGTTAATGGTTAATTTTTCTTGAATATTCTTGGTTTTTCTTAAGTTTTGAAAATAAAGGAGTATCCAGTTTTTATTTAATAATTGATTTAAATTTTTTTTCAAGAATACTTAAATGGCAAAGTATATATATATATATATGTTTATGTCTTCAATTACCCATTATTTCATTTTTTTATTTAGTAGTTAATAGTTTGTTTTTTATCTGGGTTGGTGATATCTTGACTTAAGTATTAGATTATTACTTATGGAAAGTTAGGTTTTAAACTGTATTACTGTATTTTATTTATTCTTATTTAATTAACTTTGCAATAGCCAGATCAGGCTTAAATGGAGAATTTCTGTCATATATGGGTGGGCACTGTTCAGTTCTCACTCACCAGGTGCAACAGAGTTCCAAAGTGTCTTAGAGTCCTTGGAGGGGGGTGACAAATTATTTTCCACCTTCCAACTTCTTTCTCACAGGTGGGATGTCAAGCCTCACACTGCTCTATTGTTACTTCCATGGAAAGTGATTGGTCAAACTACATTCCTTGATTCTGACAGGTCAAACATTTTAACATATATATATAATATATATATAAACTTTCTTAATATATATATATATATATATATATATATATATATAACGTTCTTAACATATATACATATAACTTTCTTAACATATATATATATATATATATATATATATATATATATCTTAATATATATATATATATATATATATAAATTTCTTAAAATATATATATAAATATAACTTTCTTTTATATATATATATATATATATATATATATATATATATATATATATATATTTATATATTAATTAATATTTATATGGGCACGTTGCTGAGTGGTTAGAATGTTTGCTTTTTGACCATGAACCCCAGGTTTAGATCTCACCATGTTGCTTTGTAAGGAAGATGACTTCTTGGATGTTATTGATCTGGAGGAGGTGATCACAGCAGGCAGCACTTTGGAAAAGTGCCAGAAAAATCATACCACAGGTTTACCCAAGCTTGTGAGCAAAATTGGGTAGACAAAACGCTAGTGGGGGGTGGGGTGTCAATTGCTGTGTTAACCAAAGTCACAAGTCATTGTGACTGAGGATTTGAGTGTGCTGGCCATGATCAGATTGTTGATTACATTGATAACATGCCTTCTTTCCCAGAAACAGTAACTAAGAACTAAGGTCTACTCAGCATAGTTGCAGTATAAACCACAGTTGGGCTCTATGGATGTTGAACAAACACAAAAATGCTCCTGAGCAAGTGTCTGCAATAGGAATAGCTAGCCACCCTAGCTGACAGGTATCCTTGAATATGAGTGGCCAGCCATTAACATTAATGTTAAATTAATATATATATATATATATATATATATATATATATATATATATATATATATATATATATATATATATATGTGTGTGTGTGTGTTTATATATAAAATTTTCTTAGAGTTAATCTGTAAAAAAAAAGACAATATGTATAAAGGTCAAAGACAATAGGAAAACTGTATTATTGGATGAGACAAAATTAATCAGCTAATAATACAGTTTTCCTATTGTCTTTTACCTTTATACATATATATTTGTGTGTGTGTGTGTGTGTGTGTGTGTGTGTGTGCATATAGTTAGAATGTTAACTTTTCAATCATGGAGCCCTGGTTTGAATCTCATGATGGCCAATGTGTCAAAAAGGTGACTTTGTGATGTTCTCATACTGGGAAGGTGATCCATACCATGCCACAAATTGATCTTAGACTTATGAGTGAAATTGAGCTGACCAAACTGTTCAGACACCATAGTCACAAGTCACCATGACCGAGGCTGTGAGCGTACTGGCATTGTTCAAACTGCAGATAATAAGAGATTATGCACGCTCGCCCAGAAACTGTAACTAAGGTCCACTTAACATAGCCACATTATAAACCACAGGTGAGTTTTGTGAGTGTTGAACAAATATAAAATCTATTTGAACAGGTATTGCTTTACCAGATGGGCATGCTTAGCAAACAAAAGTAGCCAGTTTTATATATATATATATATCGCAGTTGCAGTTGTAAATGTCACAAAAATTTATGTCGGTTTAGCTCTCTGGGGCAGGAGTGTGAGTTTATAAACAGTGACTATTACAGCTTATAATGCAAGACTCTTTGGTAAAGCAAATTGAGTTCTCTCAGTTTATTTAAAAATAAATACGCTTAAATTCATCTTCATCCCTACCGTATGCCAACGGCTTAGGGGTAGAATCTCTGACTGATGCCAATTCAGCTTGGTTTTGATCCTAGGTAGAGGCAACCAGATGTCTAGCCACACTGATGAGCTGTCATACAAGTGAAACAGTTTGTATGTGGATGACAATATATATATATATATATATATATATATATATATATATATGTGTGTGTGTATGCATGTGTGAAGTATTACTTGCACATATGTATATTACTTATAATAATAGCTAATCTTTGTTGTCTTAGATGCCTTCCTATATTATTTTGTCTTTGAAGATATTTGTGAGCCAACAAGCATTATAACAATTTAATAGAAATAATATCCGATGAGGTATACCTTTCCACTCTTAGAAAATTAACCATCTTTATCATAAGAGAATTCTTTTGATAAAATGCTGACTTGTTTCAGCATTTACCCAAATCAAATCTCTAAATATTATCTAACAGGTGCACCAATTTCTCTGCCACAATTAGAATATTCAAAAAAATAAACCATCATTCCTTAATCTGGCACATTCCTCTTATTCACAGAGTTTAAGTATTGGCATCTAAGAAACAAAAAAAAAAAAAAAAAAACAAGTCTAGGAATGATAACATTGTTTCTTCTACTTTATAGGCACCTGTTCATAAATTAAGCAAAGGATATGTTGTTTTTGATATTTTGGATTGTGTAATCATTGAAAAGACACACTTAACTCTTTCCAACACAGTCATTTATTTTTTATTGGCAGAGTAACTACCAATGATGAACACAATAAATGAATTTTGAATATGAGCTTTTAAGCTGGAGTTTCAAAGGG
>CAHIKZ030003097.1:1282500-1342500 GCA_903632075.3 Acanthosepion pharaonis
TCCATAGTTACAACACTTCATGTCATGTTTCATTCTGTGATTTGATAAGAAAGATTGAATCAAAACACCATAACCCTTCAACTTATGAAAAAGACCAACATACTAAAATCCTGTCAAATGCCTTCGAGATATTCAAAGCAGCAGTCCAAATTTGATCATTCTAATCTAAATCTTGACAATCTTTTTCAGCAATAACCATCAAAATATCGGTGGTTAACCTAAAGAAATGAAAACCATATTGTTTATCTGAAAGAAAACTCTGCAAAGTGAGATACATAACCAACTCAGAGTTGATTAGGTCATCTAGTACTTTGCTAAAAAAGAGGTTAGGGTTAGGGTTAGGAGTTGAAAGGATCAGAAAAACACAAACTACGGGGGTGGGGGGAATTTCCAACAAACTGGAAAGCAAGAAAAAGCAACGTTTCTATTGGAGAGCTTGGAGATTACAATTCAAAAACATAATTCTTTTCAAAGGAAAATTGCAGGGATGCTGTCAAGTCCATATGCTCTGAGGAAATCAAGTTCGGGGATGGTAGTGAAAACCATAGATGAATTTCATGCAGTACAGACTCAGTTCTAAGTGGAAAGTCAGGCAAAGATACTCCTGATGAGTTGTTATGGGACCTTACCCATAATAACATAATGGACTATTCCATACGTAATAAATACTGTGCCTCAAGAGGAAGCAGGGAGTTCAATCTGAAGTCGGGCAACCGACTGATCAGTTGAACTCTCTGCCTTTGGGTGGGGAGGAATCCGAATGAGGCAGAGTCTCTTTTGGGGAGGTAAACCAACCCTGAACCCATTTATATGGGTTCAAAGTGCATATTTTTGGCCGAGCCCGTGGGCTCAGAGATCCCACGTTAAACCGACCTTGTGCCACATGATGCCTTCATGGGGGTGGTGACTAAATACTGTTCAGTCTGAAGTCTGGAGTGAGGTCCATCAGAAGTCCGTCAGGAGTCTGTCAGTCAGTCAGAGCGAGTGAGTCAGTCAGTCGAGTCAGAGGCAGTCCGAAACAGAGTCGCGTTCAGACAATTACTACAAGACATTGGAATAGTGATACTGGTCGAGACTACATTGTTCTCTCTACTAAACCTGATTGTTCGTACTAACACTTTCTACTTCTCTGTATATATTCCTGTTTGTAATATATCTGTGTTATTCCATATCCGTGTTCGAGTTCTTCTTTATTGGTTCTACCTTGGACTATCACCATGGTACAAGGAACCGGACCATAACACAAGTTGAGAAGAGAATTGGAAGAGAAGCTTTATTAGCTGATGATAGGACTTCAAATTCATTGAAGAGAGGAGGAATTAAGTGCTTACACAGTTTTAACACACTTTTACAGAGCCACTAATAGTCATGGGAAGCAAACTTGTGAGAGGCTATACAGTGCCTAACTCTATTAGTAAACTATATCTTATTCCTTTTGAGGATATGTTTGCACTTATTATGAGTGGACACAATGTTGTCCATTATAATCCGTGCTATCACATTGGTATAGCTGAAAAAAGTGATTCTTGTGGGCTATAGTGGCTGAAAAAGCAGGTGTAAACCATAAAGGATGTGGTTTTATCTGGTATTTGTGAGAAGGCACAAAAGCCTCAGTGCCTACTTCTCATTGAAGAATAAACTTCAGAGGCGTATTTATCAGTAGGGAGAGTAAAGATTTCATTCCAAGGAACATTGTAAATAAAATTATGAAATGAATCCTAATCAGCAATCTGGTAGCAGAAAGAAGTCTTGTGAAAAGGGGGTCTGCAATTAATACATGAATCAATTTAAAACAGTTGCAATGCATCAGGAGAGGAGGGGGAAATGAACAAATCAATTAAAATCAAGGAGCAAATCAAGTGAAGAAACATGTTGACCAGAATTATAAGGGAAATAAATAGGGAAGTCAAATATTTGACTGAGAGACTGAACAACATAAAAATTAAAATTTTGAATACAAGCAACATCAGTAGTATTAAAATGATGATGTCATTTAATGTGGTGGACATTAAAATCCCCAAAGATTTTTGCACCTGAATTTAATGAGAGAGAGAGAGAGGGGGAGAGAGAGAGGGGGAGAGAGAGAGGGGGAGAGAGAGAGAGAGGGGGAGAGATAAATTTTGATACTGTCAAATATTTTACATTATATGCTACAATCTTGATATGTTTGTTTTGGATATAGGATTGTGCTAAAATTAGACTGACAGCTATTAATTTAATTTTTTTCTATATTTCTGAGATGAGATATTATAACTACACTAATTACTTTCTTCGGACTGTTTTCCTCATCTGTATTGTCACATTCCCAACATTTTGGCCATTTTATGCTCTGGACACATCACCCAGTGGATAAAAACATTCACTGAAATAATCCAGTGACTTGACCCGAAGAGTTGTGAGTTCAATACCTGGCTACAGCAGAGGTGAACAAAAACTTGGAGAGTTGAATTCAGTCAGTTATGTGCCATGCTTGATATATGCTTAGGCAATCATGTATCTTTTAATACATGACTGACGAGGCAGATTTTTTCCTCAATCCAAGTTGCTATTCATTACTCTACCATCTGGAACTGAGATATCCAGAAAAGGGATAGAGAAGATGAACAATGCCACAGCATAATGTGACCCCAGGATTGTCCACCATTATCAAAAAGAAATATTAACATGATAGTTCATATATATATATATATATATATATATATATATATATATGGTAATAATATAAAATCTGCCCAGAATGATGAAACTCTGTAAGTACGAGTCTGATGGATTCCTAATGTATAACAAAAACTTTTTTCAATTTGTCATACATCTTTTCTTTCAAATCTGTTCTTGATATATAAAATTTATATATCATATCATTATATATATATATATATATATATATATATATATATATATATATATATATATATATATATATATATATATCAAGTTAATATTTCTTCTCAATAATTGATATCATATAAATATATTATCTATTTAAACACCATGTCAAGAGTCACACATGACAGCTCCTTGATATCATTCATCTTTTGCTTTATTTCTTTTCTCCACTTTAAAAAAAAATCTTTATCTCAAAGCTCTTAACCATTGATATCAGTATCCTTCAAATGTAGGCCTAGTAAGATTAAAACATGTTCAGGGTGGTGAATGATAGTGGCAGCTCATTCATTTCAGAACTGCCTATTTGAATGATCTTTGTAAATGAATAACAGTACTAAGCTATTGAGGCTGGAAAGAAAAAGTCCTGTTGCATTTAAAGATGGAAAAGAAACAAATGCATCTTTGCTCTTAACTGATATATGTAATCAAGATAATATTCCCCCACTTCATTATTGATGACATAATCCCATCTGTTTGATAATTTCTTAATCAAGTAAAATTCTTTAGGTTTTGAAACAAAGAAACAACTCAATATCAATGTTAGTCTCTTCACAATTAATAAACTATTTTCCATCTAAAAATATATTGAAATAATTTAAAAGATGAGAGTCAGATAGAGCAAGATCAGGAGAGTAAGGAGGATGAGGAAAAACTTTTTATCTGAGTAACAAAGCCAGTATACAATGTTTGATTATCATGTAAGTGCAATACATTTTTACAATTAACTAATGATGGACACTTTTTATGCAAGTTTTGTGCTATACTTCTACTTAGTTGCAATATACTTCCCTACATTAACTGTTTTATTTTGGTTTAGCACTCCATGACAGACAAAAGTAATCCTACCCGCCACCCCACCAAACACAGCATAATGTAATTTTTTAGTTCTAGTTTGGGAAGGGATTCCAATTATTCAGTGGATGCTAATCATTGTCATTCTTATTGGATTATAGAGACCCCACTTATCATCATAGGCAAAATAGTTTTGCTCAGTTCTACTAGGGAAAAAGCAAAGGGAAACTCTTTCATTAAACTGAGAACAAAGTAGAAAATTAAGGATCCATTAACCAGGCTTAGAAACTTTTCTGAGTTCATGGTCTTTGACCAAAGAGTGACATCCTGAGTTCATGGTCTTTGACCCAAGAGTGACATCCTGAGTTAATGGTCTTTGACCAAAGAGTGACATCCTGAGTTAATGGTCTTTGACCAAAGAGTGACATCCTGAGTTCATGGTCTTTGACCAAAGAGTGACATTCTGAGTTTGTGGTCTATGACCAAAGAGTCTTTCTGAGTTTGTGGTTTATGACCAAAGAGTGGCTTTCTGAGTTCATAGTTTATGACCAAAGAGCGACTTTCCGAGTTCATGGGTTATGACCAACGAGTGACTTGTATTAAACTGTTTTGCTAATTCACATGCAATTTCCTTACAAGTTTTTTTCTGAACTACAGTTTACAGAAGTTTAATATTGCAGAACTTGGTTGTTCAGATTGAAGGAATCTTTGAGAAAACATGTTCTGATCAAAATTGGCCTAACAATCATTAACATATGCAGACACAGAACTTAATTTCCATAAACAGAATGAGTATTTCTTGCTGCTTCCATTACTAAAGAGCACTTTTTTAATTCATATAGTCTGATATGAGTCTCATCTAAATTCATTTTACAAGTCTACAATCATCATAAAATTTAAAAGCTCTGATATTAAATAATCTTCAAAGACATAAAAAGTATTAAAACATAAAAATGAAGGATTATTTCAATGCTAGTATTGAAAAAGCAGTCTCAAAATGGTTATGCAAAAAAGTGACAGGATTTTCTTTCCAACCTAATATTTTGATATCATTCATTTTCCAAACGGGAACACTGACAACCAAGGCAAACAAAGTAAAGAAATAAGTTCCACTGGCAAAGAAATAATTCCCTTTATCTGTTAATCTACAACTCTCAACACAGATCTCATTAAAAGACATTCTTAATGGATAATATCTGCTTGGAATGCTGAAAATGGTGGGACCAGCCAACTACCTGTTTCTTTTGGAAGTAGTTGCATTAACCTGGCCACATTGTCTGCAAGCAGAAAAATATTCCAAAGCAGGTAGAAGTGCTGATTAATGGCTATGGCAGACATTTAAGATTATCTTGGATTAGTTGCTAATCCTGGGCTGCATATAGAATGAGGCAATTTTGTCGATTGCCATTCCTTCCATTGTGTGAGAATGAGGACATCTGCTGGCTGAAAATATTGATGGAGGACATGATTCTTATATAAAACATCTTTAGAGTGTTTTCAGACAGGAATCATTGAAATGTTGGATACATTCTTTCGAATGTTTGATTAAATTTTCTCACATTCTTTTTTACAGTGCGAAAATTGTCACCAAGAACAATCATAAAAGAATAAAAGCAGCCTATTAGAAAATATATTAATTGAAATGCTATAAACTAAAAACTCAGAGAGTGTAAAAGACAGGATATATAATTTCTAATATCAATTCAAAAAGGACGTCAAAAATGCAAGTTTAAGTAATAATCTCTAACGATCAGAGGGCACAAAACTGAGAGAGTGGAAAGTATTAATTTTAAACGATTGTCCCAGACTTTTAAAGTATGTTTTGGGTACAGCTGCCCTTCCTCAGATTCATAATGTATGAGTTTTGTCACATGATATTCAAATACGCATTATTCCAGATAGCACCCGAACTTAAAACAGGTTAAATCTTTGCATTGCTTATAATTTTTTTGATCCATCTCATGAAAAAGCCAATATTTTAAAAATGTAACACAATTTCCCTTTAAAAAAAAAAACAAAATTTTATTTGATTCATATTTCTTGAAACATTATTTTTGTTTGCATATAATTTTGTTGTGCATTCAAAATGGTGAAAGTCAATTGATAAGAATTTATCTTAACTTAATATAAAATTTCTTGCAACTACTTAAAAAACAAGTTTAAATTAATACAAAACAAAACAACTAACAACTTAAAACCTAAAGCAGGAATTTACAAAATGATGTTAAAAATTTTCCAAGAAATACATAACTTAAGCATGTAGCCATTTCATATAAACATAAAAGGAATCTTTTATAAAATAATACGTTCAGTGAGTTTGTTGTTCATTGTAATAAGTCTGACCATAATGTAGTTTGAATTAAATGAAAAAGTAATTTATTAATGCAAACAAGTATAGGAAGTACAGTATTTTCTGATTTTTCCATAGTAAGTCTACATCCAGAATACCACTTTTCTTAGCAAAACATCTGTGATTACGATGTCGAATATTTAAAAGCAATAGTGATAAAAACAAAGACAAAAGCAGTAGAGTACTAAGAAATAGAAACATTTTGTTAGAAATAAGGAAAAATGTACAAAACTGTTACATGATATCTGTCCTCCTCTATGGCAGTGAGTGCTATACAATCTCCTCAAAGATGAAGACTTGAAGCAATATAAATATCATTCTACAGAAGGATGCTGAGAATACCATAGAGTAAACATGTGAGTAGTGACAAACATTTGGAGAAAATGTAAAGAAAAAGGAAACTAATACTTAATATCAGGAAGAGACAGTTGAGATTTTTTGGGCACATAAGGAAAGAGGGCTTGGAAATTCTGATACTCACAGGACAGATTGAGGGTAAGAGAAACAGAGGGAAATAGCACATGATATAATTAATGAGCTTCAGTAAATGGATGGCAGAACAGGATTTAGGAGAAATGACAGAAATAAAAAGATTATTAAGAGCTACAAGGAACAGAAGGTTGTGGAGAGCCATGATCGCCCATGTTTTGAGGGGACAAGGCATATAAAGAAGAAGAACATGGTGCATCTAGACAAATTGAATACAAGAAATTTAAAATCTGAATTTAAAGTTAAATGTCCCTGCATTTTCAACATCTTGTTAGTTTGTACTCTGTTCTCTCCCCTGAAATATATATATGCATGTATGTATATATATATATGATCCCATCAATAAAAACAGTATTTAGTCTGAAAATGTTTTTTTGAAGGATGAAAAGTATCACATAGGATTTTTCCATTTTGACATTCACTTACCCACCATATAATATATTTGTATTTTGTCATTTGACTATCAACCGTAGGTTATTTTTGTATTTTATGAATCGATTACCTACCATAGAATATTTTTGCTTTTTGTCATGCCACACACACACACACACACACACACACACACACACATATCCAGGTAAGATAAGAACAAATAGCATACAAATCCAATGTTTGTACCATTTAATTTAATTCTGCATATTAATTTACCAAATAATTCTATACGTTCATATTATTTACTCGTTTCTTAAAGAAGCTATTTATTTATCAACTATAAAAATTTTTATGTAAGAAACATAATTTCTTTAGCATTTTTGCTAAATTACCTCTTCACCCCATTTTTATTTCTTAGGTAATGGCATTGTTTAGTTTGTATAATTTATGTATACATTTAGGCATATGTTTATGTCTTGCTGTCGTTAACTGCCAATCTATGGGTCATGACCCTTTTATAAATCTTTAAAAAATTTTTGCGTCTTCACTTAATTTAAATTTAACATAGGTCATATTTGATTAGCTGATCAGAATAAAGCCCACAAAACTTATACACCCTTGTTTTTATTTCTTTTTTTGTAAAAGGTGGTTGTATTTTGCTTTTAAATCTAAATAAATCATACATTCGACAGCAATTTACAATTGCCTGATGAGATGCATTGATACATATGTAGCAATTTTGACATGTTTTTGGTGTAATATCCTAAAATGAATATATATATATATATATATATATATATATATATATATATAATTTTTCTGTGAAACTAAGCAAAGTATTAATATATAAGAAATGTACTTAGAAACAAAGAAAAGAATGCTGAACGGCTATGTAATATCTATTTTCCAAATGGCAGTGGATGCTGGACAATCTCTTTACAATTAACGAAGAGACTAAGATGTGGTTCTATTGTGTATTCCCAAGGATACGATGGACAGGGCAAGGACAAAGAGGAATAGTAAAGGCACAACAGTTACTTAGAAAAACAAAAGAAAGGAAGTTGTAGAGAGCTATGATCACCTACATAACAAGTTTGTGTGAATGGATAGCATAGCAAAGACAATAAGTGTCACAAGTTATTTCAAGTAACAATGGTGGATAGGCACAATCACCTACTTCACAAGGAATGTGGCATATAAAAATGACCAAAACACACACATGCAAATATATATATATATATTCAATCGATTTCACCACAAGCAAGGCACTAAAGCCCCTAAGACACGGGGGGGGTTACTGGGTGCAGAAGAGTTAGAAAACCGAAACTTTTCTAAGGAGCAAGAACAAAAGATGTGTTATCAGGAGGACATTAGAAAGTGATTGATATTGCATTTAAATTTTAGAAGATTAAATTTAACTGGAAAGCATGGAGCTGGAAGAGAGTTCCAAAAGTGAGATGTACAAGAAAAGAAACTATTAGCATAGAACTTACCATTGTATCTCGTGAACTTAACTGTAAATTGGTGAGATCTTGATGCCAGTCTAGTACTGCACTTAAATTCATAAAGTCTAGGGCCCCCATAGCAAAGAGTTCATCCGAACAGTTGACATGTGAGTATTTATTGAGAAGGCACAGAGAAACAACTTTATAGTAGTGAGAAAGTGACTGAAGCCAAAATGCAACATCAGGACCAATAATATTGCTGATTCTTTTTTGGATTTTATCAAGGATTTCTAAATATATAGTAGGAGTACCAATATTGGCTGCAATATTCTAAGCATAGCCAAATGGTAAACGTATAGATATGTAAGATAGACTCTGAAGAGAAAAATTGCTTAGCATGACACTGTGAACCAACTTTCTTAATATATATTTTTGCCTGTTTGCCAGTTTTTATCAGTTATTTTAGCAGATTACATTGGTATTTTTTAGGCCGCCTTTTTCATTCTTATAGAAATTCCTCACTGTTTCAAGATGGCTGCACACAAGCCTTTTTTTTTTTCACTGTTTTTGCTTCCTTTTTGTTTGTATATTTCTTATCTACTTTTTTTTTCTTTCTAAGAACCTTTCTCACCAAGCATGTAAGTAATGAAACTTACCTTATAAATAAATCATGGCCATACTGTCTCCTGGTTCAGTTGTTCTGACAGTCTAGATTTTATAAACATGGGAGGTGAACTGTGTTTGTTCATCACCTTGAATTAGACTGAATATTTACTGAGGAAATCTAAGCCAATGCTGAGAGACCATTTCAAGTTCAAGTTTCTATTGTAAAAAGTTTTGAAAGTATTAATAATCTTGCTAATATTGTATAAAAAGGAGAAATACTAGAGAAATAGTTTAATTTTTAAATTAAAACTAAACATAAATCATTTATATTCCTCCAAGTATTATTAATTTTGATCATTGATTAGATATTATGGGAAAAACAATTTTGCTAACCACACCCCAAGAAACGGTATGCTTGAATTGTAAAGTTGAAGTGAAATTATTACCAAAAGCTGCTTAACATCCATTAAAACTGTGGTAAAGAATAAACTATAGAAAACAATTGTATAACTTTTTCTGTGGCAAGTGTTCTGGCAAACTACATTCATTAGTTCAGGCCTTCACAGCTAACATCTGCCATTTTGATTCCTTTCATATTCCATTGATAAGATGGAAGTTTTGTTTGGATAGCTTCTTCCCAAGGACTGCTACTTTGTGCAACAAACTCCTGAGAGGGGACTCCCCCAATATCTAAAATCCTAAGTCTCCAGTCAGCTATTATCTACTTTAAATAACCTCATTCAATTACACTCTGCCTTGAGTAGCCCATGGGCTTTGTATTGGGTGAAAAACAGTAAAAAAAAAGGCAATGTTTTTTAAAGACTCAAGTGAAACCATGAAATCAGTCTTAGAAGAGCATATGTAAAAAGATAAAAAGGCACGCATCATCCTTTCAGATGAGCACAACATAACAAACCTGAAACATGAATATGTACATAAATCTATTGTATATTTTAACACCATATGAAAAACTGATACCTAGACAAGTTTTATCAAAGATCCTCTTTAAATCTTAAAACATTTGAAACATCAGTTCTAGTATGTTGAATACTTGACACTGTTTATGCTTCATTGAACAAATTCCAAATTTGTGTCTTTTTTGTGAAGCAACTAATTCTCTCTTTCTTCTTCTCTCTTTCTCTGAGCCATAGTCCTACAAGATATTAGTCCTACAAGATATTAGTAATCATAGTTCTATACAGTTTATTGTCATTTGTTGCTTCCACCAATAATTGTCCATTTACAATCTCTCTTTATTGTTATACTTTTTTCTTCATTCATTTTCTCAAAGTTGTTGAGTCTATGTTCCTTTCCTCTGCTTCTCTTGCCTTTAATGTTTGCCATGTCTGGGTTAAATTCTCAAATCCTTTTCTCTGATGGTTACAACTTTCACATTGTCATATATAATGTTCAGTCTTTGGATTCTGATTCTGTTACATTGTCACATTTGATCTGCTGAAAACAGAAAGAAAAGAAAAGAAAGTTAATTCTAATGACTGGAAATACAAAAACAAGACCAAAGAATATTTCACAATATTTCATTAAAACAACAAAAATGAAAACAATATTTAAAATATATAGCATAAATTAAATTCTTTATTTCAAAGAATACTCATTTTAGCTTTGATAAAATAAATCATTTGTAATTATTGATACATTAAATATATATGTAAAAAATTTACATTCTTGGAATAAATATCAACAAAAGAAAATAATACCTGATAATCAAATAGATTTACATTATTTACATTGTTCGGACTGTTGTATTCATTTTATTGCCATATTCACAATGGCGATGGGAATTTCGAACTGAACCCTTTATTTCATCCAATGGTGTAGATTGTTCTAGTCCATGTGCCATGTCTCTTTTGAATATCTCAGTTATCTCCCTCTAACTTAACTCTCCAAGTTTTTATTCACGACTGCAGTATCCAGATATTGAAGTTACAACTGTTTGGGTCAAATCAATGGATCCAACCATCGCTTTTATCCACTGGGCCGCGTGTCCTTGAGGACATCTGTGTATGAATTTCTGGGAACTTATAAACCTAAGGTCTCAGTAATTATTTTTTATTAGAGCTCATATTGCAATTTTTAATTACTATTATTGATTTTCTGTAGCACTCCTTATTATTGGTTCCCATATTGTATTCATTTCTATTCTTGGCCGGCTTAGGAGATTTTTGTGGTCTAGCATATGTGCTGATTCCTTAAGTTTTCGTATTTTCCAGTGATGTTCTTTGTCTATTATTTGAAGCTTATCCCATATTGGGAGTGATCTCCTTTTTCCTTTCATATATGGTCAGCTTCACCTGATTTTTCTATTTATCCCCCATATTACAGCTTTAAGATGTTCTTGCAGTCTTACGTTAAGGGGCAGCCTGTTTCTCCTTTATATTTCTTACCACAGCTGCACAGGATGGTGTACACACAATCCTTAGTCATGTTCTCCTCTAGGGAAGGGTGTCTTACTCAGAAGATGTTTCTGTGAAGGGTCAAACAACTTTTGAGGTCGTCTTGATGTTATATGGACTATAGATCTTTTGTATTTTCTCTGATAACCTCTTCACAATGGATAGGCAGACTGAAACTGTTTTCTGAGTGTTGTTATCCTCTTGTATCCTTTTATCCCAGTTTTTCAGAGTGGCTGCCACATACCCAGGGTAGTTGTTATGTTGTAGTGTACTGAAATTGTTATAGAATTATTGTTTTGCCATATAATTTATATTCCATATTCCACCCTATTTATAATTCCATATAATTTATATTGTGCCAGATGAATATGGATAACTTAAAACAACATTCTTGTAAATCAGCAATATGAAATTAAAAGCAAGAATTGGGTGTCATTTTTTATTATTTTAATTTATTTCTCATTATTTTCAAAGTATGGTGATGAGAAATAATTTTCTGTGCTAATTTATTGGAATGCAATAATCCATGTAAAATAAATAAAACAAAAGAAATTCTGAAATTGAACAAATGTAGCCACAGAGTCTGATCCTTTTTTAAGATTATTCAAAATAGAAAAAAATGAAAATTAAGACAAGAATGCATGATGTTTACAACATATCTTATTTCTAAAGAAATTTCAAGTATTTTCTTTTAATCAAAATATCAAACCTTATTGTTTGTCTCATTTTTCCATTTCTGTTCAGAACTACTAGATTCAGTAACTGAATTCTGCCGGTGAATCAGATATGTTCTAACTAATGTTTTAATCCACTATGGTCAAGCGATTCTTGCACTTAGCAGAAAGTTTAATTCAAAATCCTTAAACTTATACATATGTGATAGCTGTGATTTGATTTTCAGCAAATGCCATCTCTTGATCCATCCTCAAATATGGGCAGTGGGGCTGTGGTTTTTTATTCCTGCTAGGGTCTTACAATCTCTTGTACTGATGTGGCAGCATTAGGTGTCTTTTGAAACAGTTACATAAATATCATATAATTTATAAATGACTTAACTCTATATGTAATATCTTTGATGATGTTTAGGCCTGATTTGTTTAGACAGATGTGAATAAATTCTATGGCAAAATTTAAATAGAAATTAACATTAAACCCATGTTTTTCTCTTTCTGTCTTGAGTTATTCATTCTTAACACAATTCTATTCAAAGTCTCTCTTACAATTTTGCACAGCTTTCTTCCTGAGTGAATCATCTAGCAAAGGGTTTCCCAACATGGGCAATATCACCCACCAGTAAGCAATTTCAACTGCTGGGTGCGTGGTAAACAAGTGAACAGAAAATGGTAGGCGATTGGAAATTTTGGTTGGCAATATAGGTATTTCAACATATGCTACTCCCCCAGCTCTTATAAATATTCAAAGGCAACATGCAAAGAACAGAAGGCTAAATGGGGCAAAGTGGGTCAACCTTCCAAGATATGTTATAAATATGCCTGCAAACAAGGAACATTTTGGTAGTTTTGTTCTTTTGAGATGGGTCATTAACACTGAAATAATTCTTCAGATGAAATCACAATTTTTTAGATGAAGATCAGATAAAGGAGGACCAAGAAAAACTTTGCAAGTAAAATTAAGAAGTGAGCTCAGGATATAAATTTTATTTAATATAAAATTGTTTGTACTTTTTTTTATTACATTGGCCAAATTTATCCATGCAGGAAAAGCACCTGCTAAATTTATTCATGCAAAAAAGTGTCAGTCAAATTTATCCATGAAAAAAAGTATCAGTCAAATTTATCCATGCAGGAAAAGTATCAGTCAAATTTATCCATGTGGGAAAAGTGTCTGTCAAATTTATCCATGCAGGAAAAGTATCAGTCAAATTTATCCATGAGGGAAAAGTGTCTGTCAAATTTATCCATGTGGGAAAAGTGTCTGTCAAATTTATCCATGCAGGAAAAGTGTCTGTCAAATTTATCCATGTGGGAAAAGTGTCTGTCAAATTTATCCATGCAGGAAAAGTGTCTGTCAAATTTATCCATGCAGGAAAAGTGTCTGTCAAATTTATCCATGTGGGAAAAGTGTCTGTCAAATTTATCCATGTGGGAAAAGTGTCTGTCAAATTTATCCATGTGGGAAAAGTGTCTGTCAAATTTATCCATATGGAAAAGTGTCTGTCAAATTTATCCATGTGGGAAAAGTGTGTCAAATTTATCATGCAGGAAAAAATCAAATTTATCCATGCAGGAAAAGTGTCTGTCAAATTTATCCTTGCAGGAAAAGTGTCTGTCAAATTTATCCATGTGGGAAAAGTGTCTGTCAAATTTTTTCCATGTGGGAAAAGTGCCTGTCAAATTTATCCATGCGGGAAATGTATCTGCTAAATTTATCCATGCAGGAAAAGTGTCTGTCGAAACATAATTTATCTATCACTGTATGCTTTTGGATATTTACTATACAGCCGTTGGTGTGTGTGTGGGGGGGGTCGCATTAGAAAATTTTTCCATGTCAAAATGGGTGAGTGATGACACTAAAAATGATGAGAACCCTTGATCTAGAGCTTTGTTTTCCTAGTCATTATGCATGATGTTTACCTTTAAATGTATATATATATTATATATATATATATATATATATATATATATATATATATATATTCTGATAAATTTGTGTCGACTTCAAAAAATCAGCAAATCATTCTTGGATACATCAAGAATACATATCTAATTGAAATGATTCAACAGTATCGTTGAATGACATGTCTAAGTATCAGTTTTCTTTACATGTAATAATGACCCACCCACCTCAACCCTTTGATCTTATTTTTATATTTTAGTGTAGACCTTATTTTCATTGGTTAATCTAGACATACCCAGAAGCATATTTTTAATTCTGACCTTATACTCCCCACTTTAACTTATGAAAAGAGGTAAACATTTGTTTTTAAATTTGCCCTAATAAATCATTTTTATCATTATTTATCAACCATCACCTGAAGAGGTAACATCTCAGTTCCAAAATGTGAAAGTTTTTGTGTAGTGATGTAAAATGTTTTTATTGTAATTTATTATAATAAAAATATTATAATATATATATATATATAGGAAATGGAAATTGGCAAAATTGTCCAAATCGAGTAATTGTCCAATTGTTAGATTAAGCTTTGAACTGTTGTATCTCAGAAATGATTAAATGTATCTTACTGGAATTCTCTGAGGTTTTTATAACAGTATTGGACTCTACTTGTATGTATAATTACTCTCTAATTTTAACTGAAATTTTGTTATGAAATCAATCATAAATGAAAGTGACATGTTCATCATTAATTAATTATAGCTAAGGATCAGAAACTGATTAAGTTCATATATATATATATATATATATATATATATATATATATATTATTCTAGGATCATTTTCCAACTTATTCACGATGATCTTTGCCCTGTTTAACCTTCTAACTTTATGTCCTGGAATAACGTGGTACCTCACAGGCTTCACGTATGATTTCACTTTCAAGGTATTTGTCACTCTTTGGATTGTTATAGCTGAAACTCTCTCAAATGTCTTATGAATTGAGTTGGATCTTTTCTAATTGTCCTCTTTTGATCTAAGTTGAAATGATGATCCCTTTTCCTGTTTTGACCTGATGCAGTTTTCCTCTCTTTTTCCACCCTTTTTTAAACTTATTCACCATTTTGTTGACGGTTCTTTAATAGACTTTGAAGATGGAAGCCAGAGTATGAATGTTGCTACCATTATTGAAGACCTGAACGATCTTTTTTCATTTCCCCATTGCTCAGTTGGAAGACAGTATGTCTGACACAAAAAAATTTTAACCTGCTCTCTTTTTAGCTGAATATCTCAAAAGTTTTTTTAGTGATCCTTATGAGAAATGGTGTCAAGATGTCTAAATGTCTTATCTGAATACCTGCAAAATGGAAACTGAATTAGTTTAGTAGTTTTTATTCCAAGTACTTTCTAGTGTTGATTCATTTATTTTCAAGGATTGTTCTATGCAAATTTATGCAATTGTTTTTGTTTAATTCTGGCATTCTCACATTGGACGGAAACAATTTCAAGTCATTCAAAGTGACATCATTTAAACAGTCAAAATGAAATTTTTGTTTGTGTGCATTTTAGTCTTTTTTAAACATGCTTCCAAAACTAAAACACACACAAATGCAATCGTCAGGTCTGATGATTGCGTCTAGCATGAAACAGCCTGTCGCCTCTGAGCGTCGACTTCTATGTTCACTTTAATATTTATATTTATATAAATTTTTATGTAAAGAGAGAGAGAGAGAGAGAGAGAGAGAGAGAGAGTGTGTGATGTGTAAATTTTCACTGTTTTATATTTTTAATTTCATACATGCACATTGTTTTTTTTATTTTTTCCACTGCATAATATAGTAGAGTCAGTTGGGCACTGTCTGTAAGAAAAAGAGCACCATGACATAATTCACTCCACAAGAAATTTGGAACGGCATGTCATGCTGCTTGGCAATCACACTGAAAGCCTTAACACAAACATTTCAGAGTATTTGGGTGTCAATCTGAGGACAGTGCAGAGAATTTGGAAGAAGTTGGATGAGTTTAATAGTGATCACAAAGGTTTTTGGAGGGATCACTAGTGATGGTAATGTTATGTCTCCATTTACCTTTCTGCAGGGCCTCAGACTAAACATGGAGGTCTACATCAACTGGCTTGAGGAGGCAGTGCTGTCCTGGGTCAAGAAGGTGGCTACTACAACACCCTATATCTGCCAATAGGGCTCTTTACCATGCCACACAAGCAGGAGAACCCAGTGATTGCCGTCAAATAATTTCTGCAACCACATCACCCCTTACAGTTGGCCACCTAACTTCCCAGACTGTAACCTGTTTGATTATTATGTGCGTGGCACAATTGACTGAGAGACAAACAAAACTCCTTGTAACATCAAAGATGAACTGAAGGCAAGGATTATGGTGGCATTCACCAATTTTAACAAGGAATATATCCAGAAGAGATGCCATAGTTGAAGCCAACAGCGATTTATTGAATAAATTTAGTCATTCAAGATATTTTGCAATGTTGAAACGAGATATCAGTGCTATTTTCTTTTTTGTGTATTTAGAATACAATTTATCCATTGCACACTATATATTCAGCTTGGTAAATGTAGTTAATACTGTTTATTATAAACAGAGCATTTAAATATTTGTATCTGTAAGAATAATGTATAAATAGAAATATATATAAACGGACTCATACTCAGACTTTTCTTAAGGTCTCTTAGAGAAATGGATCTTAAATTTGCCCAGGATGTATAGTTGATAGTAGTGTGTGTGCTGAACTCAGAGTTGTTTTTCTATGAGACTGGTTGCCCTGCCAAAGCTAAAGAGTCCATTCTACCTTACTATTTTGCCTATAACTGGAAGAATAACATATAGATACATTTATTTTTCAAGGGCAAGAGTTAAAAAAAAATGAATGCTACAGCCTCAGCCAGATTTGAACTCATTCTGCAGATTTTCCTATTTATTGCACTGACATCCATTATGACACCACACATTCTCTCTCTTTCCCTCTACACACATACACACACACACACACACACACACACACACATATATATATATATATATATATATATATATATATATATATAAGTTGTCATTAAAAAAGAAATAAATGTTCAAAGATTAATATTATGTGATTTTCTAGAATTTTTTTTTCCTATTCTATCTCTCATTTTCAAGACAGACCCAGCCAGAAAATTATAGACCGTTCTTATTTTTGAAATACTTATTTTCCCCATTGCAATATCTCACAATGCAATTAATGTAAGGTATATTGCTTCATATATATATATATATTAAATAGCTCTGTTAATTTACATTCAGCACTCTTTTTATTTACACTATAGAGTATTTATATATTTTTGTATACAATTGCTTGCTTGTATACCTACATATATTACCCATTTGGTGATATATATATATATATATATATATATATATATATATATATATATATGTATATAAATAAAAAGAAAGAACAGTAAGATATATAATCCGGTGTTCTTATAGATATTTTTATTTTTACAAAACAGTGCTCGATATAAATTTACAGAGCATTAATATTATAAATTAATTGATTAAAAATATGTTTTTTTCTGCTACACAGTTCTAACCATGTTTCAAAAATGGAAGCTAAAAACCATGAATTTAATTTTGCAATTAAATTAAAGACATTAGTTCCATTTCATCCTCAAGCAAATTTTGGAGTAACTTTTAAAATTACTGGGTTTTAAAGACACAGCTAAAATCACGTTTCCATGGTTATACATAAATCTACTTCAACTGGACAAGGGGTGTCTGGATTTTCCTTATGTCTGCATCATTCTATTGGTTATTAGCTACATTTTGGTAAGGGGTAGGGATGTATTTTTCAATGAAAACTGACATCCATTGAATGCATGTCGTCTGGATTTTTTGAAAATTTATTGGTAATGGCAAAAAAATTCTTATGGCATTTTTTTCTATTTGTAAATTTAAAGATTTTCGCAGTTGTTCTGATTAGAATACTTTTTATTTAACTACAATTTGAATACAAATGACATTGGTTTGTACAGAGACGATGGACTTATGATTATTAGAAACTCAACTAACTTCAAAATAGATAAAATTAGAAAGTTATTATATAAAGAATTTAAAAGCATGGGCTTAAAAATTACGGTTAGTACTAAATTAAAAAAAGTGGACTTCCTAGATATAACATTAGATCTAAATAAAAATACATACACACCTTACACAAAACCCAACACCAATCCTTTATATATACACCCTAAATCAAATCACCCCCCCACCATCTATAATTAAACATATATCATTATCTATCAGTAAACGAATTAGTACAAATTCAGCAAATGACAAGATTTTCGATGAGCATATCAATTACTATAATAAGGCTCTAAAAGAAAGTGGCTACAAAACCCCAAAACTAACTTATATAAAAAATGAAAATGGAAAGCATAGAAAAAACAGATGTAGAAAAATTATTTGGTATACTCCCCCATACAACCAAATGGTAAAGAACAAATTTGGACATAAATTCCTCGCATTAATAGTCAAGCATTTTCCTAGTGAAAGTAAACTAAGTACTATTTTCAATAAAAACACACTAAAATTGAGTTATAGCTGTACAGAAAACTTAGAAAAAATCATTAAGAACCATAATGCTAATATCTTAAATAAACACTTATACCAAAACCAAAAAAATTTAGACAATGGAAAAATAAAGATAAAAACTGATGGAAATAAACAAAAACTATGTAACTGTAGAAACCCTCATAATTGCCCTCTACAAAATAAATGTCGCACTGAATCATTAGTATACCAATGCAATATCTTTTCGATTGAAAGTCCTGAAAATATAAAAATATATATAGGTTGCACTAGCCATGAATTCAAAAAAAGTTTCAACCAACATCAAACTTCATTTAGAATAAATAAATATAAAAATCAGACATCTCTCTCAAAATACTTCTGGCATCTAAAAGAATCAAATAAAACACCTACAGTAAAATGGAAGTTAATAAGAAAAGCTAGAATATGTAGGTCATTAAACGACCCATGTCCTTTGTGCATACACGGGAAACTATATATTACTAAGTTTATAAAAAATAAAAATTTACTGAATCAGAGAAATGAAATAGCTATTATATGCCGTCATTGTCAAAAATTTTCCTTAAATAATATTTAAAAATTTAATAAAAGAAAAAAAGTCTATTGGAACAACAGTGAAAATATTTTAAATTTGTATTTAAAATTGTAGTTAAAACGAATTCTAACCTAAGCATCTTTTAAAAATTGCAGTTAAATAAAATGTATTATAACCTAAACACCTCTAAAAAAAGTACTACCAGCACTTAAATGAATCCAATAAAACACCTACTAAAAAATGAAATTATAATGAAAAGCTAGATGATGTAGGGCAGTGAATGACCTATGTCCTTTGTACATACATATGAAACTTTATTACTAAGTTTATATATATTTAAAATAAATAAATTAATTAATTATTAAAATCAGTTTACTAAATCTGAGAAATGAATTGGCTATTTTTGCAGTAAGTGCCATAAATATTACTTAAATAATATGTAAATATAAAAGTTTAAAAATCGTAATATACATATACTTTGATATGGAAAAATAATTTTACTTACTATAAGTAATTTGAAATATATTTCCTTCTGTTATAAAGTATTATAGTCTATTAAAACTAACAATGAAAATATTTTAAAGTTGTAATTAAAATTGTAGTTAAATAAAATGATTTCTAACCTAAACTTCTTTTACTTAGTACTACACGCACTTAAAAGAATCCAATAAAACACCTATAGTAAAATAAAATTAATATGAAATGCCAGAAGATGTAAGCTTTTGAATGACCCATATCCTTTGTACTTACATGAGAAACAATATATTACTAGGTTTATATATATAAAAAAATAAAAGTTTACTAAATCAGTGAAATTAAGTAACTATTTTTGATGTCATTGTCATAAATTTTACTTAAATAATATAAAAAAAAAATGAATTAAAATAAAATAAAAAATGTAACCTAATATACATACTTATACTTGATGTAAAAATAATCCTACATATGATAAGGGATTCTAATACATTTAACTGTTCTTAAAAAAAAATAAAAAATGAAAATATTTCAAATTGTAGTTAAATAAAAAGTATTCTAATCTGAACACCTGCGAAAATCTTTAAATTTACAAATGGACAAAAATGCCATAAGAATTTTTTTGCCGTTAACAATAAATTTAAAAAAAATCCAGACGACATGCATTCAACGGATGTCAGTTTTCATTGAAAAATACATCCCTACCCCTTACCAAAATGTAGCTAATAACCGATAGAATGATGCAGACATAAGGAAAATCCAGACACCCCTTGTCCAGTTGAAGTAGATTTATGTATAACCATGGAAACGTGATTTTAGCCGTGTCTTTAAAACCCAGTAATTTTAAAAGTTACTCCAAAATTCGTTTGAGGATGAAATGGAACTAATGTCTTTAATTTAAATGCAAAATTAAATTCATGGCTTTTAGCTTCCATTTTGTAAACATGGCTAGAACTGTGTAGCGGAAAAAAACATATTTTTAATCAATTAATTCATAATATATATATATATATATATATATATATATATATATATATATGCATGTATGTATCCATGTATATATATATATATATATATATATATATATATATATATATATATATGTGAGTCCAACAATGATGGGACACTTTTTAAATGCAAGTATCTTGATGTGTACCAGTCTTATGGGCCACCCTGTATGCATACATACACATATATATATATATATAATTATTTATTAAAAATTATAACATAAGTATGTTATAAAATCACTACAAAAATATTATTTTGTTTCAACACCTCTGGTGTCTTATCAAGATGATGATGTTGGATGTAAAATCAATAACCATTTATTTTACATCCAACATCATCACTTGATAAGACACCAGAGGTGTTGAAACAAAAATGGCTATTTTTGTATGATTTTTATAACATATTTATGTTATAATTTTAAATAAATAATTATATCTGCTCTACTCTGTATTGAGCACTCTTTTAAGAATAGTAATTGTTGGTTATTGGAATTCATTCCATACACACCAATCATATACTTGTATATATATATATATATATATATATATATATATATATATATATATATATATATACATATGAAAAATTTATTGTTTTCAGGTATGCTACATTTATCATCACAGATAGAGTGCATGCAAATATAAAAGTGAACATTGAGACATACACACACATGCACACACATATATATACATACATACATATATATATATATATATATATATATATATATATATATATATATATATATATATATATATATAGTTAAACCTAGAGAACCAGATAAACTTACCAAGGTTTCACCTAACCAAATTGTCAAGAAAGAGCCTTCCCTGATGATCCGCTTAGGTGAAACATTGGTAGGTTTGTCTGGCTCTCTAGGTTTAACTAGGTCTGCTCTACTTATTGTATTGAGCACTTTATTTAGCTGTTTTGGGTACTTGCATCAGGGTTTTTTTCTTTAGGCCTTGAAATCGTATGCTGGACAATTATTTTGGGTTAAAGTACATGTTCTTGGTTCTTTCTTTTTTTATACCTTTTTTTTGCTTTGGTATTGGCTTGGTTATTTGCAAATCAATACACTGAAGGTTTTCCGAGTAAGTATAGTTTTTTATATTTATAAGATTTCTATGTTATATATATATATTTACACATACTCACACACATACATGCACATATATGCATATACATACACACACATATATGCACACACACATATGTATATAAACACAAACATAAATGCACACACATATATATATATATATATATATACACACACAGATACATGTACATATATATCTCTCTCTCTATATATATATATATAAACAAACACATAAACACAAATATATATACAAATATATGTAAATGAAAAATTTAACACAGTTATGAGGAATAGAAAATAAAATAGACAGGAAAAAAGATAGAAAGAGAGGCAAATAGAAAGGAATAGACTGATAAATTGAGAATGATGTATAGAAAGAAAAATAGAGGGAAATAGAAAGAGGAGGAATAGATTGAGACATAGAGGAGGAGAAGAAGAGAGAGAAGGAAACAGAAAGAGGAGGAATAGATTGAGACATAGAGAAGGAGAAGAAGAGAGAGAGGGAAATAGAAAGAGGAGGAATAGATTGAGACATAGAGAAGGAGAAGAAGAGAGAGAGGGAAATAGAAAGAGGAGGAATAGAATGAGACATAGAGAAGGAGAAGAAGAGAGAGAAGGAAACAGAAAGAGGAGGAATAGATTGAGACATTGAGAAGGAGAAGAAGAGAGAGAAGGAAATAGAAAGAGGAGGAATAGATTGAGACATAGAGGAGGAGAAGAAGAGAGAGAGGGAAATAGAAAGAGGAGGAATAAAATGAGACATAGAGGAGGAGAAGAAGAGAGAGAGGGAAATAGAAAGAGGAGGGATAAAATGTGACATAGAGAAGGAGAAGAAGAGAGAGAGGGAAAAATTTTGCAAGTTTTGTAAAAGTTGCCAATGAGTATAATTCATCAACAACATTAAAAAAGAATGAACAGTACACCAAACACATATTCATATATGTTTGAAGACATATATTAAGTGGTTGTATATGTTGAAATAAAAACGTGTCAAAAATGTAAGGTGTGTAAATGTATCTTGTATTTGTGTACATGTAAAACTGACATCAATTCATCAAATACTAAAGCTTAGTTGACATCTTTGAATCAGCAAAACATGAACGCAGCTGATATTGTTTCGATCTGTTTCACTTCACATGTATTTCATTTATACCCACCCCTATCTACTTTTTTTTCTTTCCTTTTTTATATTTTTATGCAGGAACATGTCATATTGTTTATTTCAAATGTTTATTTATTTACATGTATTTGTTCTCTAATTAAAAAACACTCAAAAGAAATCAACCAAAATAACAAAACCATCAACTACACTTTCTAAGAGTTATTCAATTAAATATGAAGTATGTCTATTGAAGTAACTTTCATCCTATAGTTTTTTTCATGCTGTCAGTGCAACTTAGAATATATGGGCTGCATTCCCTGCAAAGGAGTCAACACATTCCAAAAAGATCACCTAAAGGGAATATGCTTGCGTACTCAAGTATAAATGTGACCAATATTTACCTATAGTCACAAGTATAAACATGACTACAGTTTACCTATAGTCTCAAGTATAAATATGACTACTGTTTGTCTATAGTCTCAAGTATAAACATGACTGCTGTTTACCTATAGTCTCAAGTATAAACATGACTGCTCTTTACCTATAGACTCAAGTATAAACATGACTGCTCTTTACCTATTGACTCAAGTATAAACATGACTGCTGTTTTCCTATAGTCTCAAGTATAAACATGACTCCTGTTTACCTATTGACTCAGGTATAAATATGACTGTTGTTTACCTATTGACTCAGGTGTTTATACCTGAGTCAATAGGTAAACAACAGTCATTGTTTACATACAGATTCAAATATAATCACAACTAATTTGTGACACTATTTGTTGGTCACTGTCTACAGAGAGTCCTTCTCTTCCCCACATTGTCATTATTTAAGTATGAAGAAACAACTGGACACTTCCGAATCACAGAGTGAGAATCTGGGTTGATATCACCCAGTCATGCCAAAATGACTGACTTGACTCACTTGGTAACAATTAAGAAGGATTTTAATTTTTTCATGAGAAATGCTAGTTTATTGCTGCTGCAAATCTGAAATTCTACTTCAGAGTCAGGAGAGAAGTAGGTTTTTACAGCTGATTTTCCTTTAGATTAAACAAGCTAACAGTTTGTATTACAGGTATGGATGGGCTTAGGTAATTTCTTTTAGCACCAACCATCAAGATTTGGCTTATGGGATTTTTTGACACATCTTTGTAGCAATTGACGACAGCCTCATAACTACCTGCAACTGACTTCACTGTCACTGTACACCTGAATATATGGAGAATTAACTCCATTTTAAAGTAATTTAGTTGCTTCATCTAATCCCATGATCCATAAAGTAGTAATTTCTTTTTACATTATTACAGACCAGATGAGTTAAAGTCAGCAGATGACAAGAAAATGGGAAGACGCATTTCTTTCTTTTTTTTAACAGCATTATATCAGGGAATATTTGCGCGCGCGCGCACACGCACGCACACACACACACACACACACACACACACACACACACACACAGAGAATACCAGATAGATTTGTCATTCTGGTTTAATCTAAAGTCATCTTCCTCAACCGCTCACATAGCAATAAAAAAAAGCAAAGCACTTCTGGGTTTCTTTTTGCACATGTTTCTCTCACTGTCCATTTACGACAATCCAATTTCATAATCTTTCCTTTCACTTTCACTTTCTATATGAATAAAATGATTTTTATTTGATTCACATTTTTTTTATAATGATACAAGGCTGGAGAGCCTCTCAATGCGGCGGGTTATGTAAGAGGCAGAGTTTATGTGGATAGGTGGGAAATATAACAGTTAACCCTAGACCTGAACAGGTTAAGATTGTAGCAATTAGGAAAGTATCCTCTTGGGAGTCATTTCCATAAAGCAGTGGTTTGTGGAAAGAAGCTGCTTGAGTAGAACTTACATCTGACCAGTGAAATACAAAGGGAATGATGGTGGTTTGTTACAATATGCGTGGGATGGCAGGTGTTAGCCATAAAGGTTAGAACTGGTAGAAATAAAGAATGTAGTTGAAATGAATACTTTCCATAGAAATATTGATAGAGTATTGATAGACTTGTGACATTTTGTCTATGAGGAAAGGGGTTGTAGGATAGAAAATAATTCATCACCCATAAAATGTGGTGATGCTTTTGAAGTTGATTCCAACTAGAAAGTCAAGACTGATTAGCTCCTCTCCATATAAGGCAGCAGTACTCCCTTTTCAGTCTGAACTTTTTTTTTATGTGCCATGTCCTTACAGGATGTAGGTGATCATGGCTCTCCATCTCTCTCTATCCCTTGCAGCTCTCAACAAGTTCCTTCCCCTCTGATTCCTCCACCAGACCACATTCTGTCATCCACTGGCTCAAGCCCACTAGGAAGGTGACACCCTGCTTTCCCTTGTCTCTCTTTTCCTCTATTTGACCCGTGAGTATCAGATTATCCAGGCCCTCTTTCCTCATTATGTATCCCAGAAACTTCAGCTGCCTCTTCCTGATGTTCAGTATAAGCTTTTTCCTTGTTTGTAACCTCTCTAAGGCCTCCTTGTTGCTCACATGCTCGGCCCATGATATCCTCAGCATCCTTCTGTAGAACCACATCATCTCTTCGAGTCTCTTCCTCATCCTTGAAGAAATCGTCCAACATTTGCTGTCATAAAGAAGAACAGATGTCACGGAACAGCTCAGTATTCTTTTCTTTGTTAACAAAGAAATCCTCCTGTCTCGCAGTACTCTGCTCAGCAACTGGAATGTGTCCTTGGCCATCCCAATACGGTGTCACATCTGGCTCATGTAAAGGGAGAGGATAGTAGGAGGAGTGGAGAGATACAGGTAAGTGGCCATTTTTTCTTTAATTATTTCACCTCAAGCAAAGCGATAATGCCATTAAGATGTGGGGGTGGGGGAATATTACAGGGAGAGTGAAAAGAGAATGAGAAGACTGAGGATGAGGGTGGATTGAGGAAAAGACAAAAATGGAATGGGATTCAAAAAGAGAGAAGATGGCGATTGACATTGTGTTTAAATTTTTAGAGATTACACTTATCAGGGAAGAAAGAAATCAAAATGGACTTCCACAGGCGAGCAGAGTGAGAAAAGAAACTGTTAGAGTAAAAGTGGTGATTACAGCAAGCTAGTTCAATATTTAAAATAGTTAAAATGGTGAAATGTAATTTCTAATTTAGTAGCATGCTTAAATTTATGTAGTCGGATTGGCAGAGTAAAAAGCTCATAAGAAAAGTTGCTATGAAAGTATTTGTAGAAAAGATAGACTTATTTTCATTTCAGAACTTATATGCGTGGGTGGTTTAATGCATAACAACTCGGAATGAGTAATTGGAGATCTGAGTTCAAATTCCTGCTTGGTTTGTTACTTTCATTTATGCACAAATACCCTTGGGAAAAGTATGAATCCATCTCTTCTGCCCCAGCTATGAGTAGAATTGCAGGACAGACTGGGTCCTACAATCTTGGCTGTCAACCAGTCTACCACAGAAAGAAATGGCTGCCTACTGCAGGAAAATCTTCTGCCTAGTCAGTCATGAATTGAAAGAGATATGATTGCCCAAGCATGTATCACTTAGGGCACTTCACTGACTGACTGACTGTAATGAATCCTTTGCTGCAACTAAAACCCTACAAACTCAAGTATAAACATCACCAATGGGTCTTTTTTTAACTGTAGGGTTCACTCTGTACACGGCCTTGAAGTAGAGGGTTATGTTAAGGGGTAGTTTATATGGATAGGAGGGGAAAATAATGATTAACTCTAGGCTCGAACAGGTTAAGATTGTAGTGATCAGGAAACATCCTCTTGGGAGTCAGTTCAAGTGAAACTTCTCAGTGATGGAGGACAGAGAATGTTGGTGGTTTGCTACAATGTAAGTGACATGGTGGATCCTAGCCATGAAGGTTAGAATTGGGGAAACCAAGGAATGTAGTTCATCCATGCACTTTCCCTGGAATTAGTGATAGAACTATAAGAGGTTCTTGCTTATAAACTAAAGCATAACAGTGACTAATATTTACCTATATAATCAAGTATAATAAAAAAAAATATATTTGACATTAAGAATGCCATCAAGGATTAATATGTTGTAAAATCCTTCAAAACCATATCTTTTTTTATGTTTTAAAATTCTCTAATAGATGAGGTGGTGAAGCAAATCTATTTTAATGAGTTTATATATATATATATATATATATTGCGAGTCCATGTGGTAAACACTTGCTAGGGTCACATTGTTTTTCACGGATACATCTGAGAAATCTTGATTCCTACATTTACTTTCATGGCACGTAGCTTTAAATCTTAGTTAAATCCATTATCAATATTTTGTTTTCTCTTATTTCAATATTGAAATAATTTTGTTTGTAATTTTTTCCTTAGATTGTAAATTTAAAATAATTTGCATTTAGGAAAAGTGTGGAGAAGGCAACAGCTGTGAATTTAATACAATCTGATCTTCTTTTTTAACAAGTTTGACAGCAGTTTCTCATTTATACAATGTGACATTTCTCTAAAACTCTCTCATTGCCAAAGTTGATAATAATGATGGGAGATTTTCAGAAAAGAGATTTTCAGTTCTACAAATTTTTATTAAAATTTATTTCTAGTTTGAACACAAGCGTTTAATAAGCAAAAGTCAGATGAAATATTTTGCTTGTGTTGAAATAATTTCAATGAAAAAATATTTCTTTCCAAAAATATATTCACTTTTCTTTTCTAGCCAATCTTAGGTTTTTAAACTTTATGAAATATGAATAAAAAAAAAATTTCATTTTTTTAAAATTTGATTTTACTATTTAAAAAAATATTCTGCTATTTTTTTCACAAAGTAGTAAATTTAAATAATAGAAGAAAAAGAAAGGTGAAGAGTGGAGTGTAAATTTAGATAATTACTGATCATCTCTGTTGAAGATAGACATCGGATAGAGGGAAAGATAGACATCAAGTAGAGTGAAAGGTAGACATCAGGTAGAAGGAAAGGTAGACATCGGGTAGAGGGAAAGGTAGACATTGGGTAGAGGGAAAGGTAGATATTGGGTAGAGGGAAAGGTAGATATTGGGTAGAGGGAAAGGTAGACATCGGGTAGAGTGAAAGGTAGACATCGGGTAGAGTGAAAGGTAAACATTGGGTAGAGTGAAAGATAGACATTTTATAATTTCATAGAGTGAAAGATAGACATTTTATAATTTCATAGAGTGAAAGATAGACATCAGATAGAGGGAAAGATAGACATCACATAGAGTTAAAGGTAGACATCATATAGGGTGAAAGGTAGACATCATATAGAGTGAAAGGTAGACATCACATAGAGTGAAAGGTAGGCATCGTATAGGGTGAAAGATAGACATTGGATAGAGGGAAAGGTAGACATCACATAGAGTGAAAGGTAGGCATCACATAGAGTGAAAGGTAGACATTGCATAGAGTGAAAAATAGACACTGCATAGAGTGAAAGGTAGACATCGGAGAGAGTGAAGGCTAGACATTGGATAGAGGGAAAGATAGACATGGGTTAGATATTCTACTCCCTTTATAGAGCATAAATAGAAGTTCTTTACAAAATAATCCATGAGGATAATTTCCTTAACATTTTAACTTTTATACGCATAGGTAGATCCGCATATATTAATAATTCCCACCTTTACTCCTAGGATAGTCCCTGCTATTTGCACAGAATCAAGTGACCCTCATTTCTAGCATGCTTCAAGTATAAGAAAGATGTTCCACTGAGACAGCTCTATTCAAAGAACTGCCACTTTGTAGAATAGACTACCACATAGTCACACCCCTGAACACTAATCTTGACCTCTTCAAGTTAAGGGTCAATCATTATCCATCCTCCTTATCCTCATAATCTTCACTTGTTACCAACTCTTCTTTCATTCATATTACACATACCATTGATCATTATCATTTTATCAATAACCTCTACATTGTGGCTCTCTTGCCACATATCAGGGGAAATTTAGCAAAATAGAAACGATAAGGGATTCGACACACTAAAACTGACAGGGAGCCAGAAACAGACTGGCATAGAGAAGTTGATACAAACAATTTTTAAATATAGTTTTACCATTTTTGGGTTTTGTTTGATCTATTTTTTTTATGGAATCTTAAGCCTTTCTAGCTTATTTAAAGCCAAAGCACATTTTGAATTGTAAGAATAATTATTTTCTTTTGCGAGTAAATATTGCATTAACAATGATCAATATGGGAACAGATTTGCACTGATGTGAAATAATTTATGAGACAATAGAATGAAAAGGTAATATTAAGTGATTCCACTCTACATTGTTGTAATGGAAATTTCCAGACCCTATATCAGTTGTACTCTGGTGAGTCAACAGGAACACTTCTCATAACAAAGGCAATGTGAGTTAATGGAATTCAAACAGAACATAATTCTGGCTTCCAGATAGATGAGATATTCCATTTTTTAAATTGCGGAGACACTTGACATCCCGCATGCTATCATGTCATGTGCATGCCAATAGTATTCTAATGTGTACCTTGGACAACATATTGGCTCCTTAATGATTGTGTTCAAAGGTCTATGGTAATAATCAATATTAGTTTAAATCATATCAAGATTCAATGTGTAAGTTTCCAGACACATATTCAACAGGTCAGTTCAGCATCGTTTTATTGTATATGAAGGTAGAACAGCCACCAGTTTGACACTTTTAACACCATAACACTGGTCAAAGTAACACACCTGGGATCAGTGATGGCCCTAGTGTTGCTGGCACCCCAGGGGGCAAGCTGAACTTTAATGCCTTTACTGGTATCATTTTTTAATTATTTTTTCATTTTTTTTCACAAGGAGAACAAACTGAAACTGTAGAATAATGAGTTTATTACAATATACAACTTAATACATCTAAAGAAAACATTCATTATCCTCCCTAAAACATTTTTTGTCTTGCCTTTAGATCTGCAAATCTTTTCATGGCTGTTTCTACACCGATCTTTACAAGATCATTTTTTATTGACAAAATAGCCAAATAATTTAATCTGTCTTGAGTCACGAACTATCGCAAGTATGTTTTTATAAGCTTTATTTTTGGAAGATCCATAACACATGACATGACAGCATGATGGTACTCTTGGCCTTGATGGCACCCTGAGTTGTCAGTACCTTGAGCTGGTGCTGCCTGGGACTGGAACGACTAAATGAATCCCAGTAGACTGGTAATATGGTTTGAAGTGTAAGTTCCAATTAATTTGTACTGATTTTAGGATGAAAAAGATGTGGTGCATACCCCTTGTAGACACATGGATCTTTGTTGTCAACAGGATACTGTTCAAGCTGATGGTTCATGTGGCATGGCTTAGGTCCTCTGGTCTGCTGAAACCTGATACTGATCCATGACCAACATCTTGTAATGCTTCATGACCATCTGCACCTATACAGGAACTCTATGTACCCCAACAATGGGTGGAGGTGTAGATATTCCAGCAGGATAGTTTACAAGTTGACCAGGATAGGTTTGAGGAATATTTTGGAGTCTTCCTATGAATAACATGACCACCACGATTGACCAACATGAACAAAATAAAGCATTCATAAGCTGTTGAAGAGAGGCCTCTTTGCATATATGATCTTGCAAGCACTCAAGACCTCTTTATACAACAGGGATTAAGAGATTAAATCTTCTAAACATTTGTGTGGTCAATGCCATGTTGCCGCACTTTGCCAGACTAGATATCCTATAAAATATTAGACACCTATCCTATGATAGTAACTTTTCTCGCATCAGTGTGTATAAATGCTAGTTATACAATAAACCTGTGTGAATTAGGCACAAGGCCATTAGGTCATGTGAAGTAAGTTTTGGTCAATTCCAATCTAAACTAAACAAAATCACAGACTCTTTTATCATGATAATCACTGCCAATTACTTGAGAACATCCGGAATTATACACTCATCCTGCAAATACAAAAGACTTTTTTAAAAACTGTTTTAATAAAATCTTTAGAGCTGATGATGAGACAGTGGAAAAGGAAACTATATTTTAAAAGAGGAAGACAGACTCATAGTATGTTTCCTCTCATTATACAAATCATGAAGCTGACCTTTTCACTATTCTGATTGTAATGGTGACACATGTCTCAAAGGCCAAGTGGCTTCATTCAAAGAAACGGAAAATCAGTTGATTATCTATGATTAATGATTAATCACATTTTTTTTAGCTAGGAAAACCAAAATAATTTAGTTAGAGAAATAGGTCCTGAAGAATCAGTGTAAATTCAAATCTGGACCAAGTGAAAAATACCAAGTTCCATTCACAGACTACAGTTTGTCAATATCCATCCAACTTTTGCTGAATGATTACTGAGACGCTATTATTGTCTTGCAATATAATCCCTAATCTAAATTCATGCTTAAATGAATCTTTAACATCCTGAACTGAATAAGATATATTTCCTTCTTTGTCTGGTTCTCCACACAAATATAGTTACCATTATTGGATCTAAAATCATTGTATACAGAAAGGTCAGCACTAGAATCCTTATCTTTTCCAAATGCAGACTGAATTCAACATTAACACAGAAATTCTTCAAGTCTATGATGTGTTGTTATCTATCTGCCATATCATTGTATTCTTCATTTCAAACTTCCTTCTTTTATGTTCCTATCATACATCTTATTCTGTAAATTTCTGAGTGAATATTGGGTATACTGTAGTAAAAATAATTCATTAAAGTACATATCCTTAAAGACAGATCAC
Organism: Acanthosepion pharaonis; assembly: GCA_903632075.3. Classification (NCBI taxonomy): domain Eukaryota; kingdom Metazoa; phylum Mollusca; class Cephalopoda; order Sepiida; family Sepiidae; genus Acanthosepion; species Acanthosepion pharaonis. The sequence goes on from CAHIKZ030003097.1 coordinate 1,313,941, forward strand.
TGTTGAAGTTCTAGAATTGTATTGTCCATTCAGTCTTTTAACATGCCTCAAAAAGGAGACAAAACAATCAAAAAGGAAACCAATTAAAGCAGTTAAACTTCAATATATATTATTGCCCCTCCAGAATGATTCGATATAAACTTCATCAGTGCTTGCAAATTTTAAAACCCACCTGTTGTAATGGCGTAAGAATCGGCCTCAGTTTTCTCGCTACTTAGACCACTAGAGTGACCAAATGGATAGAATAAAAATTTACCAAATTCTAACCCATCGACTTGCACAACTGAAAGATATATTAAAGAAACAATGAGTTTAAAGACTACTTGTGAAAAACAACGGTCCATTTGATGAAAAGTCTTTTGATTGGTAGAGAGATCAAAGTAGCAGTGGAATTAATATTAATTAAATAATTCTACCTCTTAACATACAGAATAAGCCTACGGATGATTTTGATTGATTCACTGTATTTTTTTATGACTTATCAACCTTTTACTGAACGATAACTAGGACCTATAGTTATCTTTCACATGATCCCTAATCTAAATTGTTATTTAAAGCCAGAACATGTTTCAGATTGTAGGAAGTTGATTACAGTACCTAATGTTTCCAAGCAGTCTCTCATCGAAGTACAGACTAGATTCAACACTGCTTAACCATAAAGAACTACATCTTTATTTTTGTACATTTAACCAAGGTCACCTAAATGCTTTACACTAAATAAAGCTTCAAATTTATAATATGCATATAGATGCATATTTATATTGGACATCTCTTTCATTCATAATATTTGCACAACACCTCTCATTATCCATGAAGGACTACTTCTTTCGACTAAATTTTTCAAATGATGTCTGCCAACAGCTGCTAAGATAACAGAGAATGCAAAAGAAAACCAGAAAATGTGTTTTCTTCAGCACTTTCTCAACTTTGGGACTTTATATCGTCTTCATGTCCAGGTAAGTGTAGTTAGCTAAATAATTGTCTAACTGGTTTACTGGAATCTCTGGTAAATAAAAAAGAACATTTGAATCTTAAACCACTCTCTGCTCATCTTAAAGTGTTGCCTATTATATATATATATATATATATATATATATATATATATATATATATATAACCCATTTCTAAAGTTGCTGGGAAATTAATCAACACATCCTATCACTCCAAGAAGTATCTAACTTCTTCAGACATGCTTTGTTTTTTACAAGAGTTTGATTAGACCAAAAATGGAGTCTTTCTGTCATATCTCAGCTAAAGCTGCTCAAACCTCACTTTCCAGGCGTAATAGTATTCAATTTTTTTTTCCTTCTTCTTGTGGGGGAATTTATCACTATGCAATCTCTTTACTACAAATGCACTGTTGCAAGCCTATTGCTACTTTGTCAATATTTCCATGGCAAATGTTCAGATGAGCGCTCCATTCTTTAGTTCCACCAGTTCAAGCCTTCACATCTAGGACATGCTATGCTACTTCCACAGAATTGATTCACCTTCATTTCCTCCATATTTCAAATGTAAGGAGAAAGTTTCACTCGGGTAGATTTTTATCTAAGAATTACCACTTTGTGAAAGTGACTCTTATTATGGATGCTTTCATGAATACTTCAATCTTAACCTTTTCAAGTCAAGCGTAGTCATTATATATCTTCTTTATTTTCATAATTTTCACTGCCAACCACTCATGTCACATCATTACCATTTTAATTGTGTTCAAAATTTCAGCATTAAATAACCAATAGAGATGTTGATATGCAGCAAAACAAAATCAACCAATCAAATCAGTATATTGCTAAAATGGTTTGAGCTGACCAGAAAAAAATGAAATTAAAAAAAATATTATACTAAATTTTCATTTGTTAAACATGAATATTTGTTTGCAGAGCAGAGTGCTGGTATCTTCAGCTCCTTCACTTTTTGCTAGAACTGAAAACTAAACAGAAGTTCACAACTAAGCAAATGTTCAGATGAGCACTCTATTTTTAGTTCCACCAGTTCAGACCTTTATGGCTAGGACATACTACATCCACAGAGTTGAATCACACTCATTTCCTCCATATTACAAATGTAAGGAAAAAGTTTCACTCATAATTTTACCAAGAAATATTACTTTATAGAACAGACTCTAATGTGATTACTTCCATGTCCACTACAATTTTAATCTCCTCAAATCAAAAGTCAGTTGTTATCTATGCTCTTTATTCTCATAATCTTCACTTCATTCTTATGTAATATGAATGAAAGTCCTCTTTTATTCATATCACACATACATGATAAATATTGTAACCTTCTACTTTGAGTGTCTCTCAAAGCTTGTATTTTGTGAATTTTGTATAAAAAAGTGAATTAAGTCAGTGGCCCTCCAAATATTCATTTGCCTTCACTAATTACACTATTTACATTGTTTGGGCGGCTGTCATATTGTCATATTCACGACGTTTGTTCTAGTTCCACGTGCCATGCCTTTACTGGATATCTCAGTTTCAGTTAATTCAACTCTGTAAGTTTTTGTTCACTTCAGCTATAGCCGGGTATTCAACTCACAACATTTTGTATCAAATAACTCTTGGATTTCTTCAACCAGTGATTTTATCCGCTGGGAAATAACTGAAACTAAGATATCCGGAAAAGGAATGACACGTGGAACTAGAAAATTCTACCCTGCTGGATGAAATAAAGGGTTTTGGTTTGAAATTCCAACGTATAACAAGTGAAGAAGGTCGGGGCGTACAACGGCCGAAACGTCGTTAATATGACAATGAAAGCGAGGACAACAGTTCGAACAATGTAAATAATGTAAATAGTTACAATATCTCATCTGAGACATATAGACAGATATTGCCTTCTCTATTTTTAACTAAAGAATGCTTAAATCTCACATAAAAGAATCAACAGAAAAAAGTATCTTGATGTTTAGAGAAATACTTCGTATTTATTTGTTATTAGACACAAATATGAAATGATTTTATGGAACTGTTATTGACATTCATATTTTGGCCAAACCCAGAATCACGTTGGAACCGATAAACGCATTTATGAATGGTTTATTATGGCAATTCATTTGGATAGGAAATCTCCACAGAATGAAGAGCATTAGAAAATTATAACCATAGCTTCTAGGTATATCTCCTTCACATGAAGTTTTTTGAAATGCACTTATTCACGTCACAAAACAATAGAAATCCTTTAATAAGTGACTTTTGTGAATAGTCGATTGGAATCGTCTGACATTCAAACTCATTGGTTTTAAAATTATTTGGAGAAAAATCGCTGTTTAGTGATAGAAAACAAAAATGATCGCAATAAATCTTTCACATATATTACTGACCCTCCATATTGCTTCAGTTTTGGCAGTTGCAGCGATCATGAGCCACTTGCTATAATAGGGCTAAACACCGAATAGAATAAGAATCCTCCTTAACTTGGACAGTATAAGAAACTCCAAATCCTTTGAACTAAATTCCTTCAGAGGATTTCAGGGGTTGGAATGACTCTTGATTCAAGACCTCCCGTGTACATATGGAATATATTTTAAAGCCAATAAAGAGTAGAGTCGGGTAGAGAACAAAATCCCCCGAGAACATCACTTATTTCTTAAGGAGATACAAACCCCTTTTATTTTTGTCTTCTACTATTTTAACTTTGAAACATTTCCTGTGAATGCACAATTTTTTTATTCCCTTCTATCATGAGAAGAGCATTTATTTTACCTTCAGTGGTTAGAATATCCACATCTCTTCCTGATTTGTTTTCTTCTCTGCCTGTTTTGTATAGTGTCCTTATTTTCCTCTAAACAGGTTCTATGGGATCATAAATTGAGGTTCGTTCTTGCCATGTATTTTCTGCCTATGATATTCTCATAACAGAGGATTGGTTTGTGGATCAGGGTTTGGCTTCTCTTGTTGATTGAAGTTAGAACTTTTTTTATCGTTTTTCTGACTGGGAAAGAAACAGGAAGTGCGGCCAAAGAATGCGTGGGAAGAGAAGTATAACAAGGTTGGCATTGTTCTCATCTGTCAAAGAAAGCTTATTGATTAAAATCTTTTCCTTGCAGTGGCATCTTCAGTGTCGCGTTGTTTTTCTCTGCTAAAGAATGGGGAGAAACGTCCATAGCTACTGAAACTGCATTCAAATTATTATTTTCTTTATTTCATCACAACTGAATAAGTTTCATTAAAAAATATATTTTCCCAAAGCAATGTTGCAAAGATGATCGAATTTTCTTTTCAAAATCTGAGGAATTGGAAACATTTATTGACTATTCAGATGTAATAATTTCATTTAGCGTGTTGATGCCCTCAATATTATGTATGCAAATTCTGCAAAATGAAAGCAATGCTGTGTAAAATATTTGAATGGAATTAATTCTATATCAAAAGTTGAGAAAAATTTATAAACGAGGTGCATTCAAAAAGTATCACCTTTATTTTTCCCCGCCAAAACTAATGCCACTTGGACAAAATCCTTTGGGTGAAAGGCGACGTCACTCTTTCTGCGCATGCATCAAAATTATCGCGCTGATAGATCTCCTGAGTTTCCGGCTGTTACGCCTAGAGTACAAACGTGTAGTGCGTGCTAGTCGGATTTTCGTTTTCACGCAAGATCACTGAACGCAACGAGCAGAGATATTGCACCAAGCTTTCCTGGTCAAGGACAACACACCAGTTATTCAACAGGCTCCCTACTTCCTCGACTTGGCACTGTGTGACTTCTGGTGCTTCTCCAAATGAAAAACGACGCGATTTCCATGCGGAATTGCTTTTGCTTACACGCCAGCATCTTATGGGCGAATTTTGCCAACACTCTCCACATTTCTTGGACAACGGTCTTCCATGACTGCTGAATATTCTCGGTCGGCTCCTCGTTTTGGCTTGTGGCTGGTCTGCCTGAGCATACCTCACTCTCCACTGAGGTGCGGCTATGTTTGAAGTGGTTTCCATCTGAGTTATGCTCATAGCATCGTCGCCAAAGGTTTACTGAATCTTCTGGATGCTTTAAGCTTGAGTATTACAAGCTTTTTGTAAAACTTTATGCAATAGCTCTTAGGTCATCTTGCATGATTTTCCACACAAGTCATTAGTTTTGTCGGGAAAAATAAAATCGGATACTTTTGAATGAGCCTCGTAAAAATTTAACTGCTCTGTAAATATTTTTCAGAGTAAATAAAAATTTACTTTTACATTTCATTTCTCTCCTTTTCACTTTAAACATGCCACGCCATCCTGAAACAATGGAAATCACAATTTAAATTATACACAGGCGTGTTGCTAAGAATGAGCCAAGAGGGGTCTGCTCTTTACGAAAATCATTTACCCTTTCTATAAAAATGATCTGAACTCATTTTAATGTGCAAATTTTTAATCGTGCCACCTGACTTAAAAGTTACTCTGCATTGAACATTCAGACGATACACCTAATTATACATTGTAGGTTTTAGAATACAGTATAGAATTTATAAAATGCTGTAATGTCATTTCCTGAAATCAACAACTGATAAAAAGAAAACAATTTCCAGGAAAGTAAGGATTATATTTGCACATTTAAATGTTAAACTACAGTATGGTTGAATATGGTCATTCAAATAGTGGGGGGTGTTATTTTTTTAAAGTCTTATACTGAATTGCGTTGCACTGGAACATGCGAATTAACACCACAGCTCTTTTGCTGCTTTTAAATACTTGACTCTTCCTGTTATTTTCTACTTTTATAAAAGCCAGATCAGACCAAAATGGAGTACTGTTGTCTTATTTGGGGTAGAGGAACAGCCGAGACCTCACTCTCCAGCTTTGATAGAGATCAAAAGCCTCTTCGAGTGGGTGACGAATTATTTTCCACCCTCCAACCTCTCTCTCACGGGCGGGATGGGGTAAGCCTCTTGCTGTTCTAGCGCTACTTCCACGGAAAGTGCTCGATCGAACTATATTCCCTGGTCGCGTTAATGCAAACTTACATAGTAACAAACCACCCATATTCCCTTTGTATTCCACTGAGAAGTTCCACTCGAACAGCTTCTTCCCGCGAACCACTGCTCTATGGAATAGACTCCCAAGAGGATGTTTCTCTGGTCTCTACAATCTTGACCTATTCAAGGCAAGGGTTAACAGTTATCTTCCAATCCTATTCGCACAAATTGCATCCTGACGTAACCCTGTAACTCGAACTTTACTGTAAAAAGAAGAAAATATTCCTGACTCAGCAATTGCTTACTTTTTGCATAACACTTTCGTACATCTTGAATTCTGACCATTTTCAGTGCTGACATTTGGATTAACTCAGCCTTGATCAAAACCCTTGTCAATTTTTTATTTCACATTTAAGCCGAGTTACACTTCTTGCACATAATCAATATGAAACTGAACTCATTTTTTAACAGAATCAAACAATATCAGAATATACGCAGTATTTAACTATAAAATAAGAAGCATACGGATTACTTCGGAAGTGTGCTGGTCAAACTCTCTGCCTCCGGACAGAGAGGATCCCCAGACGAGGCTATGTCGAAGGGCAGAGACAGCTACCTGACCCAGTTTTTTACGGGGTCTACGGGGAATTTTGCGGCGAGCCTACGGGATCTGTACCCCACAATAAACTTGGTCTTGTGCCACATCCGACCACGTGAAGCGGTTAGTGAATATCAAAATAATAAGCACTGAATTTGAATTGTCAGACAAGAACCTAATTGCAGAATGACAAGAATCTACACCTCTTTGAATTGGAGGAAAAGAATCTGTGTAGGTTTGAATTATATGATAAGAACCTATTGTTACGTGTGCGACAAAAGTAAGATAAAGAAAAGTAAAGGGAAGAACGAGAAGACCAACTAGGTTTAAAAAAAATATGATGATAAATTTAGTGATTATGGTCATTGACTAAAATGGACAAAACGTAAAGGCTTACCGGCAAGAATTTAGAAATACTTCAAAATAGCTTTAGTCGGAAGTTGTTTGGATTTTGTGATATAGTTTACATGTAAGGTCAGCAAATGGTAGTAAACTGATTGCTTTGAAGCAAATTTCTACAACTAACTTCGCCAGGGAACTCGCTTAATTTTGGCGCCAACCAACAAATAAGAATACCCAGATGAAAGACTTCCACTTGTAAAGTCATCCTTGAAGTCTTTTATCTAAATATCTCGGAGAAGTTTCATTCATAAAAATAGAGGATGATTGAAAAGTAACTGCCTAGATTATGCATGGTGGACTGTCCCGTCTAACTATAATTTTTACAAGACGGGAGAATCCATCATTCATAAAATAGGGAGTTACTGTTCAATCACACTGTAGATTCTCTTAATTCTACCTAACTTTAAATTGTAGGGCAGCAAAGTCAGTTTGGAAATTGCAGGACAAAAATCAATCGAACTTTGAATTTTAAAACAAAAAGGATTTACACCCTTTGTATTGTACGGCCACGGCATTGTAATAAGCTATCAAAGTTTGAATGTTAGGACAATACTCTAATCAACATTGGATAAAAATATCTACTCAGTTTTAAATTGTGGGTCAATAAGTTTCTATTTTACTTTGAACTGTATGATAGCTTTGATCCGTTTCACTTTGCTGATCATATTCTTCATCTCCTCCCTGGAGATTCTCTTTGCTGATCATATTCTTCATCTCCTCCCTGGAGATTCTTTTTGCTGATCATATTCTTCATCTCCTCCCTGGAGATTCTTTTTGCTGATCATATTCTTCATCTCCTCCCTGGAAATTCTTTTTGCTGATCATATTCTTCATCTCATTCCTGGAGATGCTCTTTGCTGATCATATTCTTTATCTCCTCCCTGGAAATTCTCTTTGCTGATCATATTCTTCATCTCCTCCTGGCGATTCTCTTCGCTGATCATATTCTTCATCTCCTCCCTGGAAATTCTCTTTGCTGATCATATTCTTTATCTCCTCCCTGGAGATTCTTTTTGCTGATCATATTCATCTCCTCCCTGGTGATTCTCTTTGCTGATCATATTCTTCATCTCCTACCTGGAGATTCTCTTTGCTGATCATATTCTTCATCTCATTCCTGGAGATGCTCTTTGCTGATCATATTCTTTATCTCCTCCCTGGAGATTTTCTTTGCTGATCATATTCTTCATCTCCTCCTGGCGATTCTCTTCGCTGATCATATTCTTCATCTCCTCCCTGGAAATTCTCTTTGCTGATCATATTCTTTATCTCCTCCATGGAGATTCTTTTTGCTGATCATATTCATCTCCTCCCTGGAGATTCTTTTTGCTGATCATATTCTTCATCTCCTCCCTGGAAATTCTCTTTGCTGATCATATTCTTTATCTCCTCCCTGGAGATTCTTTTTGCTGATCATATTCATCTCCTCCCTGGAGATTCTCTTTGCTGATCATATTATTCATCTCCTCCCTGGAGATTCCTGTATAATTTTCGGGTAATTCATTAGAAGAAGAATTTGGTAAAGCTGTTTCAACTTGATTCATTTCATCTCTTGAATAAAAATTTGAACTTCCTAACAAGAATCATAGTCTGAAATTACTTTATCTGGGCAGTAAAACATTTTGCGAAATTCTCAATGGTTAATGTTGACAGTACGAGATTTAGTGATATATATATATATATATATATATATATATATATATATATATCATAATTAAGTAATTCATCGAGTGTAGAAGAAACTCCAACAGAATGCAGAAAGCACTAGACGGCCGTTTCGTCCTATATTTGGGATTCATCAGTTATGATAGGAAGCAAACGCCATACCAAATGTACCAACGGGCCTTGGTGACGAAGAGGTAAAGAATTAGACTCGATATAGCACTGCTCGATCACATATTACGCACTGCTGATGTGTCCAGTGCTTTCTGCATTCTTTTTTTTTTTGGTGGGGGGGTTCTAGACTGGATGAATTACTTAATTATGATTATTCCAAATGCTCCTAATTATATATATATATATATATATATATATATATATATATATATATGCATGCACGTGTGTGTGTGTGTCCATCTATTTACTTTAATCGATTCCCAGTCAGTGTGTCCATCTATTTACTTTAATCGATTCCAATGTCCGAGGGTGTAATCTTGCACAGTCTTGACCATCAACCCTCTGAACTCTCCAAAAGACGTTGAACGAACTGTCAAAAGAACTGTATTTATGATATTCAGCAAAAAATTCTTCTCCTTCGGTTCTATTTCTTTGAGGAAACCAAAATTGTTTCTTCTTTATCACTTCATCCGAAAAAATTCCTGGTTGTTCATTCTGGGGCGTTTGTGAAATATTATAATTCTTGAAGAGGTACAGCATTCTTTTCTTCCCCAACAAACTGCACTTTCTATTATTTAATCTATTTACATGCATACTATTTTCCTCGTGTTTGTTTTTGTCATCACAACGTTTCGGTCGTTGTGCTCTCTGACATTCATCAGAAATTCAGATAGAAAAATGTATTTCCGTGCATAAGCTCATGCTTCCTACTGAAGGGTGGACACAACTACCTTTGGACATGTTTAGTCATCCATTTCTGATTTAACCAAAGTATTTATTTGAGAGCTGAATCTTATATTAGTTCATTTAAGAATGTCTTTATATCTTATTGGTCACTTATCTAGGTCCTTTAAGTGTATGATTGCTTCCACGGGAATAGGAACAGCAAATACCCGAGTCAGTACACATTTCTGTTCTCATTATCTTCATAATAAATAACATTATTTTACGTTGACAATATTACAGCCCATATATTAATTCTCGCAGAATTGAATTCAGCAATGAGCTAATCTTACTGAAATGTCCTTAAGGTGGATTATATTTTTTTAAAAAATCGGTATCGCCCCATGCAAGAAAGTAAAGCCACTAAGACACAAGGAGTTACAGACTGTGAAAGAAATAGGAACAGAAATATTAATAATGAACGGGAAGAAGAAAGAGTAATCAGGAGGACAGTAGATAGAGATTAACAATGTATTTAAATTTTTGCAAATTAAATTATTGTTGTACAAGACAATTCACCGACAATTTGAGGTCGAAATTAGAGCCCATGAAATTGTCTTGGCAATAAATCTTTCTAGTCATGACTACACATAGAGGAATTGGAAAGGCTCCACTCCCCAAAATAGTTCTGTTTAGAAAGAAAAGGAGTAATATATTAAGAAGTTTATGCGAAGTTGGATTTGGAAGCAGATACTAAACCTAATTCATACAAACTTTAACCAGTAGCATATATGCTGACCTATCATGGAGCCGGATAGGAGTTCCACAAGCAAGAAGTGCGAGGGAAGAAACTGTTAGCATAGAACTTACAGCTACATCTAACGAGGTCAATTATGAATAGATGAGATCTCGACGACAGTTTATTACTGAACTTAAATTAAAAAAATTCTAGGTATCATAGCGAAGAGCTCACCCGAACAATTACCATGAAAGTATTTATAGAAAAGACACAGAGAGACAACCCTACGGCGGTGGGAAAGTGACTGAAGCCGAGCCGCCAGATCAGGACCAATAATATTGCTGATTCTTCTTTCGATTTTATCAAGGAGCTCACTGTAAATAGCAGGGGTAAAAAGACCATATGTGGTAACAATATTCTAAGCATAGACAATTGTGATACATAGAAAAGTAAGATAGATTCTGGAGAGAGAAAATTGTACGTATATATGGTGAAATTTCAAACACTATTGACTTAGCTTCTTTGTCAATGTTGGCTTAGTTTTATTGTTCTGTGGGTGCACTAGTGTTTTAACTTCAAATACAGTAAGTCTCTTAGATTAAGCTTCTTCTATGATATATGACCAAACCAAATGCCTAAAGCAAGGCGTCAAAAGCTAAAGTAAGATTGTTTGGCTCGAAATGCACTAATAATTTTTCAGAGTTCATTGAATCTTTGGCATTATTCCATGTTGGCTCCTGTCTGGAACGTGTCTACATTGCTAGCTTCCTTCGCCTACAGCTGGTAGGATACTGATAAATTATAAGTGATGTTTAAAATGTAGTGTACATATTAATTCAACTTTCCCAAACGTGTTTGCAATTCTCTAAACTTTCTTAGATGCGGAGAATATTTGATAACCTCTGCCCTGTCTTCAGCTGGTTCAATGGCGCCTCTGTTTATTTTATGAACTAAATGAATCCCGACTGGGACAAAGAATTTACATTTTTCACATTTGAGATGAACGCCAAATTTATTTAACATACTTAGTACCTACTCTTATGTTGATAGTTATAACTTCTTTGGTGTTTGCTTTTAAAAGAACGTCTTGTATTCAAACAATGATATTTGAATAACTATAAAAGGTATATTCTATTGTTCTTTGGAAAATTCCAATTGCGGTTTTCAAACCAAAATACAAATGAGCTTTCAGAAAGAATGCTTTGTGAATGTTGAGTGTTGTAAATTGACTGGATTCCGCGTCCACAGGCTTTTCTATAATCCATCTTCATGTTATGTCTTCGGTTGAGGATAATTATTCGATCTGCTAATAGGATTAATGGTTACTTGATAATCTCCACGAACGGTTTTATTTGACTTGATAATGGTACTAAGCGTAGTCCATTTTAAAAGTTTAACTGCTGAAATAGTACCTTTCTCCTTTGTTTTTCAATTTATCTCTCAGAATATAGTTATTTTCTAAGCGTAGCTTAGATGTGGCACAAGGCCAAAAGTATGGGGTACCTGGTGAGGATCAAACTCACTTTTTAGTCGTAACTGATCTAGCGAGACAAGCTTGCTAACCATTACACCACGCCGAGATGCTCTCAGAATATATGCTACAGGTCAAGGCTTGTAAGAATTAGGTTTAGCGTCTGCTTCCAAATCCAACTTTGTATAAACTTCTTAATATATTACTCTTCTTTTTTTAAACAATTATTTTGAGGAGAGGAGCCTTTCCAATTCCTCTGTGTGTAATCTTGACTTGTAAGATTTATTGGCAAGGCAATTTCATGGGCTCTGACTAGTTTCGACCCAAAATTGTCGGTAAATTGTCTTCTACATCAATAATTGTTAACTACACCTTGAAAGTGAAGTATAACTTTATTCTGTCTGTTGTAATAATTATTTCAGCCTAATCTCGGTTTGATCCAATAAATATCTGTGCTAAATTTTCATTTTAAAAAATTTGCTCACTTGTAAAAGATAACGTATGAAAAATTTAAATCCCTGCATAATAGTTGATTGTTTGGAATAGGGGTAGCGGTGTTTCATAAAAATTACAAGTTTGTCTCATCTCCAGATTTCCTTAGGTCGAAAACATGTATATTTTATCAGCACTAACGCTGAAGAGAATACACTCTCATTTCTGTAACCATACTGAGTCATTGGCCGTAAAAATAAGAGATTCAACCTTTCATCTTACAACGCCATTGTGTCTATCTTTCCACAGCTTCGTTGCCAATTAATTATGGTTTCATTCAACACATTCCAGCAATGTTTATTTTCACTGAAAACATTTTTTATTATGAACAACATTGGCGGAAAGTGGAAAATAGTATAGAAAGGGGGGGTGCTTTTCACTTAGCCACATTTAGTGACGCAATCATTCTTCACCATTGTTGAAAGAATCAGGAACAGAACCATGCCACCAAAAGTATAACAAACTTATTATGATTAATTATTACTCCAATTGTTTTACTGATGTCGGAATTAGTCGTTACAAAGTTCTATACTAACATTTTCTTTTCTCGCACTTCTCGCTTGTGGAACTCTCTTCCGACTTGTTGCTTCTTAGTCAACTTTGATCATCAAAAGTCTACAGGAAATGCCAATCGTTATCTTCTGTCTTCTGAATTCCTCTTCTTTTATTGTTCTCTCTTCGAATGTGTTTCGTTTTCTCGTGTTCTTTCACACTTACTATCCCTTGCGTCTTAATGGCTTTATTGCCTTTCTTGGGGTGAAATAATTAAAGACAAACAATTATATATACACTGTTTGCATAAGGAGAATATCTATCCAAGGTAACGTAATTCCGAACAGGGTTAGAGGTTACTCTGAACCGGTAGATGATTGGTGAATGGGTCTGAGCAATGTACAATTATTCGATTTAACTCCGCTCGGTATCCCAACGGCCCCGGGGAATCACATACGTAGACGGATTCAGGCGACAAACGTTAACTTTGAATCTACATCATTGTGCAAATTAATCGAAACAAAACAAATAATTCCATTATTATTTACTTTTTTCGTATTTTTCCAATGAAACATGACCCAATGCACATGTTAGTACTTTGTATGTCCATTCCACAAAGTCGTTCCTTGCAGATTGAACACAGATTCTCGATTGGATTTAAATCAGGAGAGTTTCCAGGTCAATCTATAGTACTTTGATTTTCTCACTGACAAGGATTGCCAGTGTGTTTGCGCAGGGTTACAATTTTCGTACGCTTCCTTGGAGTAACGTCCATCGCAACCAATAGCCGTAGGACAACTAATCGACAGTCGAGACAACAGTCTCTGGGCACGATAAAAATCATATTTAATAAGGGATGACGCAATATTTTTCTAGGTCAAACATATTTCATCATACACCACGAAAATAGATTCATATTATTGCACACGACCTAATCTGATGAATAGAACACATCCTGTTCCTCCAGTGGGTCTAAAACTAACCGTATGATGAAAGAAAGGAAACTAAAGCGCTTGTTTCAATTTATTTGTACAAGGGTGTAGTTGCAGACAAGACAATATTCGGAATACGATGGTTAACTCTATTGAACATTCATCGTCAATTTTTTTATAAGATCATATGTATCAAAATCTCGTTGTCTTGAATAGTCCTACCCTTTACAGTGCGTTACTTGTCGAAGGCTATTAAACGATCCAGTACAAACTGAAATCAATTTAAGATCTTGGTAAAAAATATTTAACATCGTTCAGAAGTGAAAATTGATAACCCCATCCTCAGTATTTTTTCTTTTATCGTTGCTTCTTCACTTGTAGTGAAACGTTTGGAAATATTCCATTGTTTCATCCAGTTGTTGAAGATCAGTTTTAGCAAGAAAAAAAAAAACATGTTAATAGTCTCGCGTACAATTCATAAAGGAAAGCAACCATCAATCACTGGAGTCTTGTCCGTCACAACCTTCAACGCTTCCCGAATTTCATCCATTTGTGACCTCACATCTAGCTGCTTCAACCGCACCGGGCGAGGAAAATTAGCTAAATAGGTGTCGAGCTCAGCTGATCGCAGACGCGGATCTCTGGTAATAAAGGGTTTTGGTCACGAATTTCCTCACAGATATCTTCGTTTGCTATCAAACGTTGTTCATTTGGCAATGGAACAGTGGCGATATGCCGATCAGTAGCACTCTATATTTTTGGCATGCAATTTTTCTCGGCTTGTTCGCCACCTTGGCAGACATTTTTTTTTATCCTATATCTAAATACCAGCATTTGAGTCTTAATAAAAGAGATCAGTTCTGTATTAGCTTTAGCTACTTTACCTATATTTCCCAATTAGGCAACACTGTATATTTTACATTCGATTGCCGTCCCCAGCTTGAATCTGGGTTGAGTTGGCAACTATAATCTTGAAAACAACGTCTTAATTCTCCTTTTCAAAGAGTCCCGCTACTTATTCCCAACCGCAGTTGCTGTCAGTTCTTTAGTTTCAGTATTAAGTTAAAACTGTAGATTTCCCCGTAGGGAATACAGGGCCAGAACCTCACCACATTAGATGTTGATGTTATAGTTTCGATGAACTCGATGAATTACTTAATTATGATTATTTCAAATCCTCCTAATTATTTCTATCTGTATATCCTTGCTTGAACCGGCTTCTAATGCTCTGGAATGAGCGGCTTGGGGATAGAAGTCGTAACTCGTGCAGGCACAGTCCTATAGGTAAAAGAGAAACTCGGATGAGTTCCACAAAGGAATATGTGGTCGAGCGGCGCTATATCAAGTCTAATTCTTTACAACTTCGTCACTGAGGTCTGTTGGTGCAGTTGGTATGACGTTTGCCCCCTATCATATCTGTTCGGGTTTCAATTCTCAGTAGTGGATGCACATTGCTGATGAGTCCCAAGTATAGGACGAAACGGCCGTCCAGTGCATTCTGTTGAGATTTTTCTAGACTCGATGAATTACTTAATTATGATATATATTAAGGCATTTTTATGTTTAACATTCTTTTTATAGATACAAATATTTAAGTAAATGCTCTGTTTATAATAAACAACAATTAATGTCCGAGAAATTTTCACAGAAAATATTCGTCCTCCGATAGAATATTTTCTGTGAAAATTTCTCGGACATTCAAGCCGGTAAATGTTGTTTAATATTGTTTATTATAAACAGAGCATTTACTTAAATATTTGTATCTATAAAAAGAATGTTAAACATAAAAAATGTCTTAAAATAATTGTCGGACTTTGTCCTTTTTATAATATATATATATATATATATATATATATATATACACACAAGTGTATTTGTGCGAAAGCGAATGCAACGGCTTTGGCTGGAATCTGAACTTGACATTTCATTCCTACTTTCCATGCATGTACTTGGATTAATATTAGCTGGTCATGATAATCCTTCCCATCTAGCATATATGTGTTGACTTCCCATTCTCCAACCTATCTAATTTTAAGCCCTATGTAAGTTTATACGAACACCCTTGTGGGCGAATAAATTATGACAACTGAAACAACCCAAGAGTTTAAAGTGGACACACGAACAAGATTTATTAATGTAGCAAGAACAGTGCACTTTACCCTAACCGCCATTGTCAGTTTAAATCCATTTGAACATCTTCATATGTTCATTTTGAAACTCATTATCTAGATGAAATTTGCCGATAAACTGGCGAAATGTTTTTAACATTTGAAGGAATATTAGAGAATGTTTGCTTATCGCCCCATTTGCCTAAGTCTTGACCAAGTATGACATTCTAATCTACCAGCCTCGACTTCATGAATTGTCACTTTTTTTCCTCAATACAGTACTTCCTCGATTATCCAGACATATTGGGATTGCGACTGAAAAATATGTTTGGATAATTCCTAATTCTAGATAATTCCTAATTCCAGATAATTCATAATTCCAGATAATTCATAATTCCGGATAATTCATAATTCTATATAATTCATTATTCTAGAAAAATATGTTTGAATAATTCATAATTCCGGATAATTCATAATTCCAGATAATTTATAATTCCAGATAATTCATAATTCCGGATAATTCATTATTACAGATAATTCATAATTCCGGATAAATCATAATTCCAGATAATTCATAGTTATGGATAATTTATAATTACGGATACTTTATAATTCCGGATAATTCATAATTCCGGATAATACCGAAATTATCGAAAACGAACAAAGAAAAAAGTAATTTTCTGAAAGAAATTCAACATTTGTATCATGAAATAAACATCTTGAAACGTTTTGCTCAGTTTTTCTTTTTTATTTTTGTTTGATAAAAAAAAATTCATGATTTTTTTGTTTGTTTCCGTGCATTTGAGAATTGCGTCAGACATTATCTCTGGCGTGACTAAAAGTGGAATAATTCTGGAATAATTATTTGTATGAAAAAAACGAAGAAATTAACAAGAATTAATTGAAGTGATTTTATCAGTGTTTGTACCAAACGTTGAATAAGACTTTCTAATTTTTCAAAACGCTTGCCTGGGAGGAAATATTAGAATCGGTTTAGTTGGGATAATTGAAAATTTTTTGTAGGATGATATCAATTTTTCTCTTTATTTCACGTCCAGATAATCGAATTTCGGAAAATCGAGGTACGGATAAATGAGGAAATAACTTTTCTTGTAGTTTTGAAATGACACATTCTTGTAGCAGAATAATATTTTGATGAGATCTTATGTATAAACTTATTTAAATGTCAGAACAGCATTTGAAGGCCGACATAAACAGTCAGATTCTCAGCCCACTACCGGATGAAATCCCCAATCGCTGACAATCGTTTTTGTTTTTCAAATATTATAAGATTTACGTTTTTTTTTTATTATTAATCCGATTCATAATGTCACTTACACTCCCTTATTGCATGAGAAATGAACTGACTCCCGAAAATTTGAACAGAATATTAATCACTGGCAACTGTTCAATGTAGAGAGGAGAGGTTATATGTAAATAAGGGAGCAAAAGGCTTACAGGTTTATCCTTATTCGGTGTATATATATTTTTATTTTCATTAATATGTAGATATCATTATGGCTTGATTTCGAAAACGGAATTTTTTTTAACGTTTTCCACGGTTGTTACGAGCTCTCCCAAATCGGTTGCAGGTGACAGGCAAATATCCCTCAGGCTTTTAAAATGGTGAGTGGCATGCGCGTACCGATTCCACCCCGTAAACCAGGGATTTAGATGCCGTGGCAGAGCGAAGAGAGAGAGAGAGAGAGAGAGAGAGAGAGAGAGAGAGAGAGAGAGACAACAAGAAGGCGGATATTAGCAAAGTCGAAATATAATATTTTTATGAATACACGACTAAAAAAAAGGGGGTCCCTAAAATTTAATAAAATAAAAGAGCATTGGACATGAAATCTAATTTGGTGAAAATGTATCAAATTCTAAAAGAGCATGAATATGTTTTTTCAGCTCAAATTCGGAAATCTGTATTCTGTCCTTAAATCTAAATTTACTTATTTAAAGAAATCATTTAAACGTGTTCTGGTATATGGAGTTCTTTAAAAAATCAATATTTCCTTTGTACTTTACAATCTAGTGAACAAATGGGTTTCTCTTCTTAAAATTCAATATTTCTCTAACGATTTATATTTCAAACAAAATTCTGGTTTATTCGAACATTGATATTGATCCCAAGAGGTCAATCCAATTTCCTTAAATTGTATTTAAACGGCAATAAAGTCAGTCAGCCTAAATGTAAATAAATTCTCAGAGGAGAAGTTTGAAGTGTGTCAAAAGTTATAATGGATTTAGAAAATATTAATGCGAAATTAAAATATATTTCCCAGCTCTTTGTTGATTGCTTAACCATGAAGAACTCATTTGAAGTTATTGAATAGACTTTTTTTACTAAAGAAAAACGGAAATTCGTAGAACTTGGTACTCTATACCGACGTAGGATGCGGAAATATGGGAAAACTTGCTTTATTTCAAATGAATCTAATCCATAGCAGGGGTCAAGGTGAGATTTTCGTTTTTTTTTTCTTTTTCTTTTTATCAGATCCATATTATGTAACAAAATAAACATACTGATAAATAGAAAAGGTACAACTGGAAATCGGTGAATAGAGTTTGACTAGTATCATTATTCCTTTTAGAAATTTTGCCATACTCTTCGAGATTTTCTTTCGTTGAGTTGGAATGAGAAATTGGAGAGCTAAGTTCGAATTCCAATCGGGTTCATTACATTGACTTACGCGCCAATACTATTGGGAAGTTATGAATCCATCTTTCTCCCAGATATGGGTTAAATAATAGGACTTGTATCTGGAAAAAATCGTTTTCATTCTCAAAAAAATTGTTATGCAATATTCAATCGCAGAAACAGAATACAGAAGGTGCCTGTCTTCCTTTGGTGGAGATAAGTCACGTGTGTCACATGACGGCCGATTCGTGACGTCACTCCATACACTAACCAAAGTGTCAGTCATTTTTCAGTTCATGAATAGCAACCAAACTGTAAGGTTGCTTTCTTTCTTTTAGCCTGGGGCAAAGGGCCCAGGTTGAGGCTAAATCTGACTCCACAGACGCTTAAAAGCACATGATTCCATTTCTCTTTGAGACATAGATGAATCCGGCCCATTTAAATCTGGAGTATTAAAAACGGTTTCTCCAGTTTAGGAGTCTATCTATATTATACGTATGTAAGATCTTTCCTTTTTGTTTCTCCTTACACTCTGCTTTGCTTTATAGATATATGTGATATATAGTTCTCTGAGGGACACATATCTATATATGTATATATATATATATATATATATATATATATATATATATATATATATATATATATATATCTATATATTGATTTGTGGATGTTGTACTATTATAAAAGTCTCTCTGAGAACAAAGCATGTTTGTCATTCTTTTTCCTTTCAGCCATTTCATTCTGTCCTGTCCGTGAGCTACGGTCTTACTATATTATGGATATAATAATGCCAGAATAATTGTCAGAATTTTAGAGAGCTTAAAAAGTATAATTGATAAGTCTGCAGCAGAAGCAGCAACAGTAGTAGTAATAATAATAAAAATAATAATAACAACTACTATTGCTAATAATAATAATATTACTTCTACTTTGTTATCTCAAATAGATGTTATGCAGTAAGTTACCAATCAAGAGTAAGTCATAACAAATGAAGACTATGAAGAAATTACAGTAATTTCTTCATGTAGAAAGTTGAAGGAATGACAGGATAAAAATCTTTCTTAGAATTTTGGCTATCTCAAGAAGCATCTAAGTATTTTTCGATATGCGTGCTTGGTAATTTTTAGTTAAGAAGAATTGGTCCTGTGCAGCAAGAATAAAACCTTCAGTTTTATAACCACTAATGAGTATGGGGTTTGTCTATATCAGTTTGTTTGGTATGGACCGAATAATGACCATGAAGAGGCTTATCTTGCCATCATTTCTACATTTGGTCAACTGCATTTGCTTTCTTTTTTAGTTTCTTTGACACTGCAGTAGATATATTATGGTTTACTTGTATTTCTTCACCTACTTGAAATTCCATTTTGAATTTGTTGGCTTTTCCTTTATTACTGAATAAAGTTTATTTTTTGTCTTCTTTAATACAAGATCATCAACCAGTTTTCTGTAGTTTCCTGATGTCATTGTAGGCAGATTATTGTAGTTTTGTAAAATAGTTCTAATTGAACTACTACTCTTTATTATTATTATTATTATTATTATTATTATTTTATTTCCTTTGATTTCTGGTGTATACTCATTTCTTTCCAGGTCCCAACCAAAGCCCTAGGGTCAGAAATGGCATCATGACATTTTCCCCTGGGCATTTTTTGAGCCTCCACCCAAAAAAAACAAACATATGATCCTATGCATTTTACATAGATAAAACCCATCGTAAGGTGTGGGCTGTACTTATGAGTACATTTTTTTTTTATTATTGTTTTATTTCCTTTGGTTTTACTGGTATACTCATTTCATTCTGGGTCCCAACCAAAGACCTAAGGTCAGAAATGGAATCATGACATTTTTTACTGAGCAGTTTTGGGAAAAAAAATCATTCGCACAATTTTCTTTTTTGACCAGAGATCATGCATTATGGGTATTTTAGACAGAGAGAATATTTTTGGCACTAATTTTATTCCAATTTTCTCAATGTAGGGCTTTAAGTTCAGTGGTATAGCCCCAAACACTCTCTCAATGATAACTGGGACAATAGTGGCCTGAATGCCCCACATTCTGGCAATTTCAATCTGGAGGTCAATGTATTTTTTGAGCTTATCATTTTCTTTTGACCTTGATATTATAGTCTTCAGAGACAGCCACATCACTGAGGAGGCATTTTCTTGTTTCTTTGCCAGTGCCTGATTTGATTTTGAAATTCCACAAGATCTTGATTTCATCATTTTTGATAACCTCTGTCTTGTTGCAGTATCATTTTCATTAAACATTATTCTTCTCCCATTTGTCATGCCGTGTCCATTCAGGACAGTGGTAATCATGGCTCTCCACAATTTCCTGTTTTTTTTAACTTTTAATAATTTTTGTTTTTTTGTTATCTGTCCTAAACCTTGTTTCTCAAGCATTTATACAAGTTTGCATTGTTTTTCTCTGTCTCTCTTGCTTTCAATCTATCCTGTGTATATCAAATTTTCCACTTTCCTTATTGTGTGTCCTAGACATTTCAAGTGTTAAGTTTAAGGGGCATTTTTGCTTTCATTTTCTCTCAAACTTTGTCGTCGCTCACATGTTCAGTCCATGTTCTGTTGTATTCATTCTCTTTATCGGTGAGAAGATTGTCCAGCATTCATTGGCATATAGGAGAATTGATATTAGATAACAGTGAAGTACTCTTTTCTTTGTTTGTAATGAAATTTTTCTGTTTCTTAATATTTGCTTAGCTTTTGGAAGGCATATTTCACTATCCCAATATGTCTTTTGATCTCAGTGTTCCACTTTCTGTCTTTTGTTAAAATTCTACCCTGATATTTAAATTGTTATACTTCCTTGATTTTCATATCTCTGATTTGTAATTTGTATGTTCGGCTGCTAATTTTGCTGATGACACTGAAATACAGGTTTATCTTGAAACATACATGGGTAAATGCAGGAGGAAGCATGCTGGGGCTTCCCTCTGTCTTTTCTACAAATATTTTCATGGTAACTACTCTGACAAAATTTTTTCCTTGTTGCCCAACTACATTAATTTAAGCATGCTACTAGGCATCTAGGTCCCAAACTTTTAATGTTGAAATAGTTAAATTTAACTGCATCTGTGGAACTCCCTTCTGTTTAATTGATTCCCTTATAATAACAATCTTCAAAAATTTAAATGCAACATCAATGGCTATCTTCTGTCCTTTTGAATTCTGTTCATCTTTTGTTCTTTCCTAAATCCTTCCTATACTCAGTTTTTACAATCCCTTTCACTCCCTGTAACTCCTTGCATACTAGTGTCATTCTTGCCTTGCTTGGGGTGAAATGATTAAAAAAGGTAAAATGTATCAGGTTAAGTTCATAAATAATTTCCATTTTTGGGAACCAATTGTAATGAAAAATGGCTTCCAGATGAAAATGTTCAACATGAAATGCATTGGATTGACAAGGATAAATCTCCAAATGTTGACCTCCAGGTAAGAAGGTCAACATTGTGCATGTCATCATCAGTGATGACAGGCACAATGTTGACCTTCACAAAGGGATCATCAATGTATTTTGAGTTCTTAAATGTTCTAACAAAATGACAAAATTTTCTTAGAGCTACAGAGGACAGGAAATTGTGGGGATCCCTTGATTTCCAACATGTTGAAGAGACACATCACATGCTTTAACCCTAACCCTAACCCTGTCCTGAAGAAACATGTTACATACTTTCATGGTTCTGTGTTTTCCAGTCAACTTTGATCTTCAAAAATTTACATGCAAGATCAATCACTATTTTTATTGTTCGGACTATCATCCTCATCTTTGTTGCCATATTTATCACAACGTTTCGGCTCCTTCAGGTGGTTGGAATGTCAAACTGAACCCTTTATTTCACTTGCTGGGGTAGACTATTCTAGTTCCACGTGCCATGTCTAATGGATGTCATTTATCAGTTATTTCCTTTTAATTCCCCTCTCCAAATTCTCCTCTGCCTTAAACAGGTATTGAACTCACACTCTGATAGTCCGAACAATGTAAATAGTATACATAATGCCTCATCTCAGAATTATAGACAGATACTGAAGGATGTGATAAATATGGCAATAAAGATGAGGATAATAGTCCGAGCTATGTAAATAGTGTACGTAATATCTCATCTCAAAAATATAGACAGATAATGCAAGATCAGTCGTTATCTACTCTCTTTATTACTCTTCCAATGTTCTCTCTCTTTCATAATGTTTTTGTTTTCTAATTCTTTCACATCCAGTAGCTCCTTGCGTTTTAGTGGCTTTATTGCCTTTTATGATTAAAAAAGAGAAAAAAAGAAAGAGAATACGTTATCACATTTGAAATGCTGCTGTTGACTTAATCTCTCTCTCTCTCTCTCTCTGTATCTTTAGCTCTGTCCCTCTCTCTCTCTCTCTATCTCTCTCAATCTGAAATCCTGCAGATTTGCCTGTGGAGTATAGGAACACAGCCTCAACATTTTAAGCATGGCAGTTGTAGATTCTCATTGCAAGCTGCTAAATCTTACACCACCTGTGTATCCATTTGACTTCCTATACCAACAACATATTTCCAGACCACAGTACTAAGTATCTACTTATAAACTTAATAATATAAAGAAATAAGTAACAAAAAGTACATAATTACCAAACAAGTATATTTATAGTTTTACATATGTACATCTATATTTTTCCCAAAAGTAAATGGAAAAAAAAAAAACATCACAGAAGTAAATGAATTGCAATTTTGGGTTCTATCTCTAAAAATGTTTTTAAGGGTTTTAAAATATTTAAACAATATTTGATAAAATTTTGAATAAGAAAAGAAAATCATGTTAAATTCTAATAAATATATTTGAAGACTTTTCATTCCTTTTAACAAAAACTGATCAAAAATTCTGTAATCTGAAACGACATTGAAAGTGAAAATTTAAATTTTAATATTTTTCAGTTGTTCTCAAAATATTCATTTGAAAGATATTCAAATCATTTGAATAAAAACAGTAAAGAAATTTGCATCAGAATCAAATAGCAGCAAAAGTTCAGATTTAATCTATGTCTTCTGTTTTCTCATCTTATGCCAAAACTCTCTTTTCTCTTAAAATCTAAATTTATATTCTTAGTCATTAGTTTGAAGAGGTCTGTCATATAAATTTATGTTTCCAACCATCCTTATATGAACACTGGCAGAAAATAAAATTGTAACGCTCTGAAGGACAATGCCAATTTTGACTTGGGTGCAGGTAGCTTTATGGTTATTGGCGCAAAAAGTGTAATTGGTAAGACGGATTCAAGGTTATGGTCCAGTCTTTTGCATTCACTTCACTTTATAACATTTGGGAAAGGTGTGAATACATCTGTTCTCCCCAGCTATGGGTTAAATAGTAGGGTACACCATATTTTTTAGCCATGGGGTGGGGGGTTAAACCATTCTCAATTCACAACCATGTATAAGGCGAGAGGAAATGAATCTACTATAATTTTCAAAGTTATCATGGCAATTTGTTAATGAAGAAAAGGAATCTGAAATATCTGTATATACATCTATTTAAAAAAAAAAAAGAATATCCAGACTCGAGATTAATAGATATTCTGCTAAATTTTTATGCCAATACCGACACATTGTAATGGTAGCAATAGTGTCCAGAACAAACAAGATCCAGAGATAGATATGTAATATAATTGGCCCTGATCTGGCGTCTTGTCTACAGTCACTCTCTCACAGATGCGCCGTCACCTCTCTCTGTCTTTTCTACAAATACTTTCATGGTAATTGCTCCGATGAGCTGCTTTCACTGGTTCCTAGACTTCATGAATTCAAGCGCCCCTACGAGGCTGGCATCCCGCTCTCACCCTTACACTAGAAACTTTTAAATGTAGCCATCTCTTCTACTCCAATAGTTTTACCTGCACCTCTCACCTGTGAAACCCTTCCCAATTACTGTTTCCTGAGAGCTATAATCTCCAACTATTCAAATGTAATGTCAATCGATACCTCCAGTTACCTTAATCTACCCACTATCCTTCACCTCATCCTTTCTTCTATCACTCCTATCCGCTCTTGCTCCAAATCTTCCGCAACCCCCTGCATCCTAGTGGCTTCACGCCTTGCTCGGGGCGTAATGCTTAAAAAAAAAAAAAGGTTGGAGAAAATTTCACCTGAAAGCATGATTAAGTATCATTTATGGATGTGTATATATGTTTGCATCTATGTATGTATATATGAATATATTTCAACTTGTAGTTATATGTTTGTGCATATATATATGTTTGTATTGATGGCTGTTATATATGTGCATGTTATATATTTATGAGCATGTATATGTATGGATGTGTAAGCTTATATACGTATGTGCATGTGCGTATATATATATGTGTGTGTGTGTGTGTGTGTGTGTATATATCTTTGTACATATATCTGTATATGTGTATATCTTAGTATCTTGGATGTATAATCGATGCTAACTATAATCTACTTTTCTTTGATACTGGTTTTAAAATTGCTTGTGGACTTAATAATCAACACTTGTGTCTTGTTACATTTTAATCTTGTATGGACTTTACAGTCCTTTATTGTCACTTGGATAATATTGTTAGTATATGTGTAGGTTTATGTATGTATATGTATATGTGTGTGTGTGTGTATATATATATATATATATATATATATGTTTATATATATATATATATATATATATATACATATATATATATATATATATATATATATATATTTTGTATATATGTATGTATATGTATGTGTATATATATATATATATATATATATATGTATGTATATATATATTTTTTTTCTTTTATTAGGTTACTGTGTAGGTTAATATATTTATGTTTATTTCTATGTGTCTGTACATATGCATATATGTGTATATATATGTGTATGTATGTATAGGTGTATATATATATATATATATATATGTGTGTGTGTATGTGTGTGTGTGTTTGCGGATGTGTATGTATGTGCGTAGGTATTTTTATGTATGTTTCTATTTGTAATGATGAATGTGTGTACACATACGTATGTATGTATTTTTTTACCTATTGTTATATATTTGTACTCGTGTATGTGTACTCATGCGTATATATGTATATATGAGATATTTATATATACTTGTGTGTTTAGGAATTTTCTTTTTTATATATTAGATAGTTTTATTTTAAGTGTAACATTTTGCCTGGACATTTGAATTTGGTGTTTTCTTATGTTTGTGTATGCGTATATATTTATTTTTCTATCCATTTCTATATATTTCAATGTCTTTTTTCTTTATGTTGTTCATTGACAAATATTTGTTTTTCTATTCTAGCCAGATTAAATTTTATCTATTGAACCTTTTTTATCTCTATATCTTTGCCTGTATGAGTTATATTTTAATACTATGTTTGAATTCGTTTACTAACACTTTCAAAGTCCACTTTGTAGGTGTGTATGCGTGTATAATCACTTATATGTGCCTTTCATTGTATGTATATGTTTCCTGATTTTTTTTTTTAAGGGTCATGGATATCTGTTTCATTAATGTTTTTGCGTGTTTATATATCTAAATATGTCTCTGTGTTTGTGTAGTATGATCTGATTGTGTATGTATTGTATTTTGCAAGATTTCACCCTCCCCTGTCTATATCATCACTTGAAATGTATCTAAGCTGTAATGAAGCTTAGCATCAACATTAGATTTTTACCCGTATTTCAACTGAATTTTTGGCCTTTCAATTAAAACAAAATAAATAACAAAACATATGTATTTTTTCCTCAGCTTCTTTAAATAATTTTATATTTTAAACCTAATACAGATTAAATTTAAAATTGGTAATTTTTAATTTTCAATTTTATAGTAAAATTTAATATTAATTAGAATGATTTTTATTTTAGTCTAACCCTAAAATTAAAGGATTATTATAACCAAGGATTATTATTTGTTCTCAAGTTTTTTGAATTCTCATATAGTTGTATTTTGATGGGTCATTGCAGCTTATGTAACTAGTGAGGGGTGTCTGATTGATTTGAACCTTTTAAAACCCTTTATTCTACATTCAACACCATCACTTGATAAGACACCAGAAGTGTTGAAACAAAATGGCTATTTTTGTAGTGATCTTATAACATATTTATGTTATAATTTTCAAATAAATTTATATATATATATATATATATATATATATATATATATATATATATATATATATAAATAAAAGGAAGAACAGTAAGATATATAATCTGGTGTTCTTATAGATATTTTTATTTTTACAAAATAGTGCTCAATGTAAATTTACAGAGCATTAATATTATAAATAAATTGATTTAAAATATGGTTTTTCTGCTACACAGTTCTAACCATGTTTTCAAAATGGGAAGGTCCGAATTTAATTTTGTAATTAAATTAAAGATATTAGTTCCATTTCATCCTCAAGAGAATTTTGGAGTAACTTATAAAATTACTGGGTTTTAAAGACAGCAAAAATCATAATTCACATATTCATAATTCATAATGAACACACAAACACCCCTCGTCTGGTTGAAATGAATATATATATATATGAATACCAGGTTGGTATAGATGGAATAAAATTCCAGTAACCAAAATCTTTATTTTTAAAAAAGTTCTCAATACAAAGTAGAGCAAATAATATTTCTTTTAAAATAATTTTTAAAGATATATATATATGTATATATACACAAAGGTATGCTTAAATAAGAGATTGTGTTAAAGTACACTATCTAATCATATATGGGAATGGAAGGATTTGGACAGACATGAATAACACGGTGACCAGGTGGAATATATTAAGAGCAGTATGCACTTTAAGTGCAGGCTTTGGAAAGTGTATGTTGTGCAGATAAAAGCATCATGGAGTTTGGTCAATAAATTAAACTTCTTATTAAAGACTGAGAAAATTATTATCAAAATGCTAACAAATAAATAAGTAAAACTTACATTATTTTCAGATGAGTTGAAACTTCCCAATCACGTTATAATAAATTTGCCTCAATAACAAGGAAATATGCGTAGAACCATTTGAGGGTGGAATGAATCTTTCATAAAGAAAATTTGCAACTTGCTCAGCTGTGTACACCACCCACACTCCTCTGTGACTCTTGCTCATGACTTTTCAGGAGTAGGCTGGGCCAACACAGCCATCTCTGTCATTGACACCAGAGCAGAGAAAAGGGGATAAGGAGAGTGGATAATGATCCTGATGCTCGGATGTGAATGGGTGGTGATGAGGATGTGAGTTACCATGAGCAAATATCATGCATTTAGTCTTCATTATTTCTTTTAATCATTTTGCTCCAAGCAAGGGGATAATGCCACTAAGACACAAGGAGTTAGTGGTAGTGGAAGAGAATGTAAAGAATTTAGTGAAGAGAAAACCAAAAGGCAGAAGATTGATGTTGCATTTAAATCTTTGAAGATTGAAATGTGGCAGGGACACAAGAAGCTGAGTTCCACATGCAAAAAGTGTGAGAAAAGAAATTACTAGAATCAAATTTACAATTCCATCAAGGTCGTTCTACAGTAAAACGATCAGATCTGGTTGCCAATCTAGTACCATGCTTAAATTCATGAGGTTATGGTATCAAGGAGGCAAGTTTAACAGAACTACTGACATGAAATTATTCATAGAAAAGACAGAGGAAATCCACATCATGGTGGTGGGAAAGTGACTAAAGTCGAGATGCCAGGTCATGATTAATTACATCACAGACCCTTTGGATTTTGTCAAGAATCTTGAGCTATATAGCAGGAGCATCAGATCAGATATGGTAGCAATATTCAATGCATGGACAAATGTTAGATTTATAAATGTACAAGATGGATTCTGATGAGGGGAAATGATTGGCACAACAAAGTGAGCCAAACTTTCTTAGCAACAGATCTTGCAGTTGATTCAATATAATCACTCCACTTTATACCAGTGGAAAATCAAGAAGGTCCAATGTTATTCTGGTGGTTAGCATCAGCCATGCAACAAATGTTTTCTATGGTGATTAAAAGATAGCAGTTTTATTTGGGAGGTGTTAAAATTTACATGTCATTCCTTGTTCCAGTTAACAATTGACTGGATGCTATTTTTTCAAGCTGCTACCAGTTTTACTTTATCAGACGTATCAATGGACTTAATAAGACCAAAGTAAATGGTTGTGTCATCCGCATGAATATCTAGCTGGGAACTAATCTTATCATTATCATTTGATCATTTTTGTTGATTGCTGCCTTCAGTTTTGGTCTAATTGGGAACAGTACAATCGTTTGATTGTCTGAAAAGAGATAAGAGTATATAATTGGCTTGTTGC